>OY783191.1:20554282-20817323 GCA_963678675.1 Xiphydria camelus
AAAAAATGTAGGGTGTCCCATTTTTAAAAAATACAAAATTTTTTTGGAAACTATGTATCTATGGTGACAGGTAAGATTTAAAATAGGCATTTAACTTACGAATTATTATATTCTTGAGCTTTAAAACATGAAACGGTTCTTTTCGATGCCCTCTAAAATTATACAGGGAGGCCAGATCATCTATTAGAAGGTACCGTAGAATTTTATTTGTTTTGGAAACAATCCCATCTCCCCCTAGGCCAGAAAGATGAGATACCTGAAGAAAATAAATAGCAACAAAATAGTACATTGTGTATCAAGAGCGGAAGAGAGACGATTTCGGCGAGTGCGAAGATATTCGGCCCGAGCGTAGCGAGGGCTGGATTTCGCACGAGCCGTAATCGTCTTCCGCCCGTGATACACACAGTGCTTTTTGCGCAACCTACTTGGAAAAACACCGAAAAAACGCTGGAAAAATGCCTAAATTAACCTCACTTTTTTTTGTTGACATTTAATATTGAATCGCATTCCCGCCCGGCAGCGAAGTGCGCATGCGTTGCAGTTGTCGAGCAACTATGTGCTACTTTGCGCCCAGGTGACATGCTCGAAATGTCCCGTTTTCCAAGTAGGTTGCGCAAAATAATAATTATTACAACAAGTTGTAAAATTCTTAACAAATACTGAACCTTCTCATCGGAGTTTATTTCGTTTTGCTCAAAGGCTGTAATAGCATCGATACTTTTAAACGGGAATGTATTTTCTCTCCAATCGGGATGAATAGCAGCAATATTTTCTACATTTTGCTGTTTTAAAATTGCCAAAATTTGCTTATTTTGCTCATGAATTTTGACTAGGTAGGTTAATATTTGATGGTGCCCTAAAATTATAAAGAGAGTGTCACAATTTTACTTTGAAATTAGTGTCATATTGCAACGTATCTGTGAATGTATTACTTTTCGGAGTTTCCACTTCGGGAGTATTTGTAGCGTTTACCACTGCACTTATTTCTGTCTCAACAGGTTCATCTGCACCTATATACATAAAAACAAATATTTTATTATATATTTTCTTCCATATACAGGATGTTTCTAAATTGCTCCATATATTATACAGGGTGATTCTCCTGTTAAAATGAAGGGGAGTGTTTCATATACCCCTAACACGGTGGTGTGCAACATTTAAAAGTCCTCGGCTAACTTCCATGCTTTGACAAAAAGAAAAGCAAAATTAAAAAAACATCGAAGTTGGAAGAGGATTTTTAAATTTTCACACAAATGCAAATTATTATTCTGAACATCTTTTCTAGATACAGTAATGTCCGCTTATAATGAACCTCACAGGACCGTGAGCTCAGTTCACTTACAACGAGCCTCAAGGAAAGGAAAAATGTATAGGGAAGACGAATTCTCATGGTAACAATACAATTTTGATTGTTGACGGTGACAATTCGTCTTCCCTATATTTCGTCAATAACCAAAGTCATGTCAGTTTTCTGAGGTATATAACGAGCATTCAAAAGTATTTGACGTCAAGTAGACTTCGGAAGTTAGAACTTAGGTCATAGCTTGTGAATTACCTAAATAGTTAAGACATACGTTTCAACTTCCAGAGCTGACTTGACGTCAAATGTTTTTCAACGCTCAATATAATATTTGAGTACACTATACCTACCCTGCGACAAAAATAGTGGCTGGTGTTTAGGTCGATCCAATGGCTGTGATAAAGTCCGTGGCGATTTGTGTCTCGGACTTTGAAATTGCGAAGGAGATAGCGATGAATTATTCTGGCAAAGCTTTTTGCTATTACTAATTTCTATTTTGGGTGGTCTCTTAATTATTATTTTTTCACCTTTATATACTTCATTTGATGATTCATCAGGGTCGCTGCTGCTATATAATCTTTTCGGACAGTTTCTCTTCCTTCGACGAGGTACTATATTTTCCTGCTCGTCTTCTTCTGATGATAAATGCGATGTAACCTCAGCTTCTTTTTGTTTTAGTAAAGCTTTGTCCAAGTTATCTAAAACGTAAAGGCAAACTTATTTATGAATGGGACATTAAATGTGATCTGCTATTATTTTATGTATGCATTCCTACCTGTTTGATAATAACACCTTTTAACAGGATATAGAGACCACGTATTTATGTCTGGCTCTTGTAGCCGTTGTAACGATTTATTATAGGTATAATTATCCTTGTGTGGGGGCCAATAAACTTGGGTTTTTTTAGGCGTAAACCATTTAGTTGAAACCACGCTTACTTCATTATTCTGAAATTCTAAAATTGTGTACGCCATAATTATTATAATTATTATGGCACTTGGCATAATATACAAGCAAACACCTCGGCACGATGAAGGAGAAATCACGAACGGCAAATGGCGCACAGACAACATGAAATCCACGAGACGACGCGACGGTTTTAGGTTTTACTGTAGACATAGATTAGAGAGTATTATAGATGGGCCACTCTGTACCTCCCGCCAAAACGCGTACTACTAGCGTCCCTTGTGCCACGTGCCGTTAACTATCCTGATTATGGCGCGCTTTTTGAATTTTAATTGTTTTTAGAATGTGTTATAAACCCTAACCTATAAAATAATTTAGAAGCTTTAAAATATCTCAATGAAAAATGACATTTCATTACTGAATTAAAAGTAGTTTAACAGTATTAACACTGAGACATAAAATTCATAATTTATAATCATTTATTTTATCACATTTTCAATTCTACAGGAAAAACGAAGATTACTAGAGAAAAACTGTTTTGCGTATCTGGCAACATTGAGCCGCCCAAAAATGAGCGCCATCTTGATGACAAACGGCAGAGCGGGAATATATCAGGCGGGAAATTCAAAATCAAGACTTCAAGGGAAAAACAGGCTATCAGTCGGACACCATATTTGTAATATTTATTACCGCCATTATTTTTGCCATGACCAAACGTTCAGGGCGGATAAAAAATAATTACTAATAATTTATGAAAATGAGCTTTTTGACATATTTTGTTAAAAATAAAATGTGCTACATATCGAGCACATTATTGATTATAAAAGCCATAATTACGTCAGAAATCTGACGTGTTACCGACGTCATATATTGGTCACGTCTTCTAATGACCACAATAAGACGTCATAAAAAACGTCACATGACGTGATCTGGTTTCCTGGGACAATGTGGACCGAAAAATGTATTCAACTCGAATCTAAGTGAATTTAATTTAGAAATAGTTACTTACCTAACACTGGGCTTACAGTGCCTTACTGCTGTACTCTTGAAGTGGACAACGTGAGCGAAGTGTTCTAGAAGCTACACCAGAAGATAAGACATTAACATTAATGACGATTCCAAAAGGCACTGCTGGACTAATTCAATCACTAGACGTATATGGATTTTGAACATGGAAAAACTTTATGAGGAAGTTTTCGGATATCGTCATTCTTTTTAATTACGATATTAATCTTCATTTGAAGGATAATATTCTAAAATTTCAGTCCCTTACTCATAAACCATTTTCCTCGCCGCGATTTACTAACTTCATAAAACATTCGTGGTATAAAAACGGACGTGCAGAAACAAGATCTAAATTTGAAAATCCTGTAGAATTTTATTATGCATAGGACTTGAAACTACGATGCAACATATCTGGCGACATTGCTGTTATTACGTACACTTGGTGTAAGAAACAACTTTGCATGAAACATTTCTAGACGTAGTAACATTATTGGAACCATTATGTACCACAGAGAAATAAAATAGTTAAAATGAAAGAGAAAAGTTACTACGTATGCGAAGAGAAAAGAAATAAAATTACTTTTTCTATTCTACCTGTAATCTCCCTACACGCTCGATAGCTCCGACCACCAAGGCTTGAAACAAAAATTGAAAAAACTGTAAGAGGGAAATATATTTAAAAATATATTGTTGTATTTGAAATTTAATTTTCTTCATTTTGAACTTAAGCCGAAATCGAAATTTTGAAAAATCGGATCAGAATTTAAAAAAAAATTGTTTTTTTTTTTCAATTTGTATTCCGTCATTTAATTGTACGTAAAAAACCAAATCACTCGTACATTGAAAGTTTTACTGTACCTCTCCTCGTTTCCGAGATACCACTGAGAGGGCTTAACTTTGGGGGGCTGTTTGACCCCCATAAACCGAATATCAGCAGCTATAAAAATTAGAGGTCTTTTATTTTTTGATAAACTTCAATCTGCCGAGCTTCATCTAAATTGGGGCCGGACCGCTCACGGGGTTTCCTTGTCAGGATAGTCACGCTGTTTATTTCTGTTATTTGCCATTTCACGAACAAATATGTCAAATAAAACTTGTTTGGTGTCGAGGACATAATATGTTATGATATATGCAACAAATTTTTATATCCTGTATTGTTTACAAGGTATGAGAGTCATCTTCATTTTTTCATACCAAACTTAATATTTTATTCTCATAAAATTTATAGAGTTTATCGAGACTGATAAGAAATGTATAAGATGAAATGCGCATCCATTGAACGGTTTCTGAGATATTTCCGCTCAAAGTACAAGAGTTTTCACTGGGCGCTGGAAATTTGTCGCGCGGAGCGTAACTTACTCTTGTACTTTGAGCGGAAATATCTTATGTATAGACCATACAATGGAAGGGTTATTTCATCTTATACGTTTCTTATTAGTCTCGATAAACTCTATAACTTTTATGGGAATAAAAATATTAAGTTTCATATGAAAAAATAGAGGTGATTTTCATACCTCGTAAACAATAAATGATATCAAAAATTTATGGCATGTATCATATGTCCTCCTCGACATCAAATAACTTTTATTTGAAATACTTGTTCGTGAAATGACAAATAACGGAAACAAACTATCGTGACTATCCCGAGTGGAACACCCCGTATATATATCTGTAGTTGAGAGGTAAATAGTCGTAACTCCAATTTTACCCAATATTGAGTTAATATCATTTTTAAACTACACTCTTTCAACTTGCTATTGTGGTAAAAAAAATCGTAAGTCCCGTTTTATTGGTTGCCAATATTTTTAGTTTTGAAAAGGTAGTATCTCCATCTATATCAGTGGGGTAAAGTTGTTTTGCTCACTACTGAAAACTGTCTTCATGTAAAGGCATACTTTCGTATGAGCAGCAATTTCGTAAGAATCTTATATATTTCTCACACGAAATTGCTGTACAAAGATTCTAGTGTCTGGGACTATAGGAGAAGATCCCTATGGTGTCTAATATAGTCTGATTACGCGAGTCAAATCAAATACTAAGGATTTTTTCCGAAACGTCTGCAGGACATTGCCTGCACGTTGTCGCAGCTAATCATACCGCTCTATAAAGCATAAAATGTCTAAAAAACATCGTCATATGAGCACTATTCTCGAAATCATACGGTATACCTATACCTCAATGCGCTCAGATAATATTGGTGTGGTGAAGTTACCGTGCATTTAAAATTATTCCCCGCTATAAAATAATCGTTGAATACATTTTCCAAGTCTTCTGTCGAATTCAGTGGAAATTGAAATTTATGAACTACTCTTCTTCGGTATTGTCATTTGCATTTCGATCACGCCAATACAATTCATTTTTCATTTCTTGAAAGTCATCGGCCATTTGCCACAGTTGCACTTTCAAGTAGTTTTGTTGACGAATTATAACTTAAAAATATTTATATGAAAAGAATAATACACCTTCAGTAATGAGTTCAACCTATAATTTAATAAGGCGGTAATCCGATCTATGATGAAAAAATCACAACTCTCAAAGAAGATGGGGGTCCATTGTATGATCCTGGGATGGCTGATTAATCAGAGGTAACAGTTATCGAACAAACTGATAAAAGTTCTGTATTTCCGATAGAAACGTATCAATTAATTACATAAAAGCGGGCGAAAGTCGCCAAGAAATCTCTATGTATACTATTTTTTCTCACGAATGCCCATTTCTCAAAACAAAATAAACCGAAGTATACACGGCTCATTTCACGCTGCGTTTATCAGTTTGGAAAAAGGACCCACTTCGGACTAAGCAATCTTTTAACAGCCTGCGGACTCCCGGTCGGTGTCATGCGGGAGAAACGTCATCTTACGGTCTAAAAATAGGCCGGAAAAGGCCTCGAAATGCGCATGAGTGAGGAAAAAGTGTATTTCTAAGGCGGGAGACTATGTACAAAAAGTAATATACATAGGACGTTTAGTGAGCTGGTGGTTTGTTGGTTTGCCCCATTGTTGTTCAAAGTCCGTCTTGGACAGACTGTCTTCATTATTGATGTAATAAATAAGAGCAGTAACGTGTTTACATTTGCTACTCTTATTGTAAACGCAGGTACATGATACTGCAGTTACTTCCCGGCTACTATTAATATTTAATCGCACTTTATATGGCGTAGAAGTAACTGATGCTTGTCTAATTACTTGTGCTGCAATGAAAAGACTATTTCCATTTTTTCGCCTTTCAACAAAATTAAAAACAGGGTTAGCTTCCACCAGCTTTTTACCCTTCGGCATAGTTTCAGGATTAAATGCAATGTTGAATTTGATCTTTTCGAATCCAGTTTTGATGATAATATCCATTGTATACGTACTGTGGAACATTTTGGCAATGTTAGATTTTTTTTACAACAACAACAATACTTGTATGTTTTAAAGATACAAGTGAAACATAACCTCAACAAGCCAACAAAACACCGAAATCACGAACGTTTGATAAAATGTACTTACCGAAATTATTTGACAATATAAAAACAAACACTTTCCAACGTATATTGTTCAAAGAAAAAGCTCACCACAGTTTAATTTTTTCAAAATTTAATCGATCTATTGGATGATTCGTATGATTGTCTGGACGCTTTACCTCCCGCTATGTTCAATGAAATCCGCCAGATGGCGACATTGGTCGTACTCAGGACGAATAGGTTTCAAACAAAGAAGTATTTTGTGTGTTAAGTGAAAGAGGTGTATTAGCTGATAAGACCTTGAATGGATATAGTCCATGATATTTGTATTTGTGGCAGCAATAATATACGTATTGCGCAAGTAGCTATTTCTAAATAATTATGCCAAAATGCGTACAAATGCGTTAAACAACGCAAGCGCAATTAAGAAACGGAAATTGTTAACTTTGTTATAAAAGAACGTTGCTCCTGTTTTTTTAAGTTTTTGCTGCTTATAACTGGAGGGTCAGGAGTGAAGTGGATCAAGTCCTGAAAACGAGTTACGAAGAAAATAAAGGTTAAACATTTTTCTTGTTTATTAATTCAAACAAAAACATCTGTATAATATAAAGCTTTGTGAAGTATTTAGTATACTTGTCTTGACTAATTTCTTTGTTTGAATTAATAAGCAAGAAAAATGTTTAACCTTTATTTTCTTCGTAACTCGTTTTCAGGACTTGATCCACTTCACTCCTGAACCCCCCAACTATAAGTATGTATTTATTGTTCAATAACTCGTTAAACAAACTTCCTATTTTATTTATGTCTTTTAGGCATAAATATGAAATACAAACTTCTTTTACCAGCGCCATATCAAATCCCTAGATACATTAAACTTTGTCTAAGCACAAACTAAATGAGGATCTTACGGGAATGAGCCATACCTCGGCCCGCCGCACAGTGGTCAGTTTGTCAAATCTGGCGCGGAGTAAATCGAAATAAAAATTGTTTATATCACATTATTTTACAACGGCAAAGTGATCCTACATACTTTTTAATATATTCTAGAAAATATTACGCCCAACGTGGCAACAAGAGCCAGAGTGCACGCACGTTTGACAAGTTTTATTCGTGCAGTACAGGAAAAGGCCCGCGGCGAGTGTTATTAATATCGCCTGCTGAATCCACGTTTTGTCTAGTTGTCTTCTTATTTCCATCATAAATCGTGACATGGATAAGAAATTATTTTATTTTATGTTCATATTTTAGTTACGTTTTCATTTGATTGGTCTTAGTGACATATCTACGTTGTTGCAGCGAAATTATAGCAGTTTCTCTCTCTCTTGCATTTGTTAGTCTAGAAACTCCGTGATTGGCGTGGATTGGTTGTAAAAAATGCATTATTATATTGAAAATATGTCGATGTTTTAATATAAGGTAGTTTCATCTGCAATAATTTGCAATCTTATATGTTATGGCTGTTTTAACAAACAGTACTGCAAATGCACTCGGGACCACGGAACTTTCCAGCTAGGGTAACGCACCGGTCTCGAAAGGCTAATTACCAGACAACATTAAGAGTCGCTTCCCGCAGGACCCACTTTAGTCGATACCGTTATACCCCGAACTAATTAAGTCTAATTAATTAATTAACACCTTGTTGCCTGGCAGTTTTTCTCGAAGTTTATCTCATGTCACCAGCTATTATTTCGGAATTGGTTGTGGAAATGAAACAATGTAAATACATTTTGTATAATGGTTTAATGTTTAAATGAATATTTTTTACTATTTCCAAAGCGCACCGATCACGAGTTAACTTCGTGGCCGGTCACCAACGTTTGGGCACGACGATACGAGTATACTTGTGACCGGGCGACAAAGTATTAAGCAACGGTACTCTTGCCCACTAGAGCCGGGACTCGGAAAATACCCAACGTCACCCCTTGTTCTAATGTCATTTTCCCCTGGCCAATTAGAGTGTACCGCATCAGCTCACGTGATCTACACCGTCATCTGCCTCTAGCCAATCAGGGCGTGCCGCATCAGACCACGCTATCCCTACCGTCTTGTATTTACTGTTAGATGTAAGATATAATATAAACTGCAACCAAATGCACGTTAGTCAGTGTGTAGCGAAGTGTGTAGTGTCGAGTGCAACACAGCGTGAACCAATCACATCCAGCATATTCAGGTTGTAAGTCCTTCGAGCTTGCAGTTCGAATAACCTTAGTATGAACCACGATTAAATCAGTAGACTCCTGTATCTCTTTAAATCAAATATATGAACAGTAATATAGTGAGTGCAGTATTAAGTTTATTCGGAATAACCGCTCGGTTTAAATCCACCTCACCACGTGTTCAATCAATAGCCTAAAGCTTAAAATCTACCTTGCGGTATGTTTGGTAAGTAGCCGTGTCACGAACGAGTGTCTTCGAGATTTACGACCCCGCGGATATCTAGCATTGATCGCACGGCGCCCAAACAATGGCCTTTTTTTCAGAGTTGGGTGCCGGCATTACTAGGCGTGCCATATTTGAAATATGGAAAGAAGAGCAAGTTCCAGGCCGAAAAGTTCAGGCTGTGATACATTTGATAAGTAATTTAAATAGCTTTAAACTCTATGATGGCGTTGTTCAAAGTAAGATAAAGAAGGCGATCAAAAATATGTGCACTATTTTTCGACAAAAGTAGTCCAAGTGTCACCGCAACGAAAAACTATTCTTAGCCACTAACGAAGCGTGGTTGTCAGGCAAAACTTGGTTTGGAGTAGAGCCTAAAAAAGTATCTCCAGGTAGACCAGTAAACAGTTTTGAAGACTGTTCAGAATCGGCAAAACGGAAGAAAGTACGCAAACTTGTAACATCTTCTAGTAAGCAAGAGTTGACTCGTGCCACCAGATTGAGTATGCTCGCGGACGGTCAAAGGGATGCAGCGGATATAGTAAAACAAGTATCTACGTGTTCGCCTGAAAGATCTACACGCCTAAAGAGAAAAGTTTTAAAGTAAATAATAAATATCCGAAGAAAATGACTCCCGATCAAGCGCTTGCATTATCTCTTGATACGAAAATGACGAAAGTGCAATCGGTAAAAAGTTCAACGCGGACATATACCCAAACTACAACAAGTTGCTTGAAGCCAAAAAAAAAGATGCTATCCTGCAGGTATTCTTATTGATGAAATAACAGCGGAAGTGCCATTGCAAGGGTTAGTAGACCGTACCATAGAAAGATTAGCAACTGCTCAGGTTGAAGTTCTGAACCACATCAATCAGAATCATAACATTTCTTCCATAAAGGCATAGTTCAAGTGGGGATGTGATGGAGCTGCTGGGCTAAACCGCTATAAACAAGGCTTTACAAATGAAGACGGTGACGATTCATTCTTATTTTCTATTTCCATGGTTCCTTTGAGAATTACAGCAGAAAATGACAAACACGAAGAAATTCTTGTTTTCCAAAATTCGACAACTTCGTCAACAACCTACTGTAGACCTATCAAATTAATTTTTAAACAAGAAAAGGAGACATTCGTTAAAAATGAAATCCAGAATATAAAAAACCAAATCGCTCTTCTTCAACCCAGCCCTGTCAATATCGGCGAAAATGTGTACAACTGCACGAGTGTTCTGTCACTGACGATGATTGATGGCAAAATTTGCAGTTGGCTTGCTGAATCATCGTCACAAAATTGTCATTTATGCTATGCAACGTCAAGCCTAATGAACAACATCGAAGCTGTGAAAACGCGACAAGTAGTGGCAGAGAATGTGGAGTTAGGTATATCTAGCTTACACGCGTGGATTAAGTGCTTTGAATGCCTTCTCCACATTTCTTACAGAATGGATATTAAGAAATGGTCTGTAAGAAAGGCAGACAAGGAAGCTTTCGATACACGAAAGAAGCTGGTACAGGAACAATTTCGTCGTGAAATGGGCCTGTTAGTCGACATTCCAAAACCAGGATTTGGAACGACTAATGACGGAAATTCGGCAAGACAGTTTTTTCAACATCCTTCAATTACTTCCGCAATAACAAGGATCGATGAAGGCCTGATAAAGAGATTACACATAGTCCTAACAATGATAGCTTGCGGGCATGAGATCGACAGCGATAAGTTCCAAAAGTACTGCCTGGACACCGCCAAACTGTATGTGTCGCTATATCCATGGTATTACATGCCACAAAGCGTTCATAAAATATTGATACACGGAGGAATCCTGGTCAACAGCTCAATACTACCTATTGGACAAATGTCGGAAGAGGCCCAGGAAGCACGCAACAAAGATTCGAAGCACATCCGAGAGCACCACTCGCGTAAATTCAGCCGGAAGCAAACCATGGAGGATATGATTCACATACTCCTGATCTCGTCAGATCCGTATATAACGAGTCTAAGGAAGCCATTGAAAAGAAGGAGTAAAAATTTGCCGTAAGAAGTTATTGCAATGCTAAAAACACCAGAAGAACCACGATTTTCTGAGACCAACCATGATTCTAGTGATGATAGCGATTAAGGTTAGTGATCTGTTTGTATAGACTAAAATGTGTTCGAACTCAATTTATGCATACCCCTTATGTCTATATGCTTATTTTCACAAAATAAGGATATCTAGTATATGCTGTTTCTGTGGGTGTTATAATAATAATAATAATAATAGTACCATGTGTTTAAATTAAAGTTCCAATAAATTTCACTCCCTTCAACTTAAAGGTTCATTAAAATTTGTAATGGGATATCCTGTAAATTTTTATGTCAGAATATTTTCTGATCCTTGGCCTTTCAGAAAAGATATGCCATCTATTGAGACAACCTGCATGATTTCTGAAATTTTAACTAAATCAAACAAAACATATAACAACTAAATTTAACTGTCAAAGCAGCATCTTAATATCTATTTTGATTTAAAAATTATTCACTTGTAAAATGTGTCAAAATTAAATGGACCGCCCCGTATAATAATACCATGTCTTTTTTGCCATAGGGTCAAGGTGGGTAAAAGTGAGACACTCAAATCTGTGGGGTAAAAAAGAGACACTCTCTGCTGCATCTATTATCGACTTTTTGATATACTTACCATCTTATAGCAGATAATCAATAACTGATTATCTGCTATAAGATGGTAAGTATATCAAAAAGTCGATAATAGATGCAGCAGAGAGAGTGTCTCTTTTTTACCCCACAGATTTGAGTGTCTCATTTTTACCCACCTTCACCCTAGTGGTAATTATACCATAATATACCGTGTAAATATAACAAAATAACTTACAAAAAATAATAGAATACCTGACCAGTGCGCGACGCGTCGATTTTCGAAAATCTCGTCCGCCATATTGGATCCGCCATCTTTAATTGTTGAAATCCGATTTCAGATTCGTGGTCAGCGACCTGAAAAACCCTCCTATACCAAATTTGGCATAAATCCGTCGATTTTCGAAAATCTCGTCCGCCATATTGGATCTCCTATCTTGAATTGTTGAAATTTGACTTCAAATTCGTGATCAGCGACCTGAAAAACCCCTCTATGCCAAATGCTGCATGAATCCGTCGATGAAATGTCGGTGAATTAATACTCAAAAATGTTTTAGGGTAAATTGAATCTAATTTGGAAAGTATTATAGTAAATGGTTGAATTTCTTATTCTAATCGCTTAAGGGGTTACATGGGTTTCACGGCTTCAAAAAATTGAACTCTTTTTTATTGTCTTATTAATTTCTACAACATCTCTAGAATATTGTCCTAAATTTTCAAGTCGATCCGAGTAATAGTTTCGGAGATACAGCCTTGGGAAGTTGCGCGCTCAAGGCTAGCGAGGCTCAGCGCGTCGCAGGTATATCGCGTTTTTCTCGAAACTGTGTTTTCAAAGTCGGTTGTCAAGATTTCTCGAGAACTACTTAACCGATCTTGATGAAATTTTACACAGGTCTTCCAGATATAATTCACAAGGACTTGGACGAAGGATTTTTTTTTCTTCAATTACTACTATTATTTTTTTTTTAAATGTAGAGCAAATTTCACCGAAATGTGCATTTCTTTGTAAAAAGGTCTGCCAAAAATCCAATTTTCACTTTTTTTTTTCTTTCCTTCGTCCAAGTTCTAGTTTATGGTCTTAACTAAAACACGTATTTTTTTTTTTCACTTCATGAGTTCTGCTGTCAACGCGGACGCACCTTTTTTCCGAGGGGTCACCGGAAATGACTTCGCAATGACGGAGTTTTAAATATTTTTCTTCGAAAATTTCAGACATTCTTTGTCAAATGTGTATGTTTAAGACAATGAAAAGTCTGAATGAAATATTTTACTTTTTATATGAAAAAAAAATTGTTGAAAATAGGCTGTTTTTTCCCCGAGTAAACCCATGTAACCCCTTAAGATAATGTAGAGTTCTCGTCGAAAAAAAATATATAATTCGAGTTTATATACTCTACTTCCAGTAGAGACCGGAAAAGAATTATGTTCTCAGAATGCACTGTTTGAATATCACAGAGAGGATCATAACTGACCACGAGATTTCATGCGTTGAATCGGAACGTTGCAATCTCTTTAATTCGATTTTTACGCGCCACGTTTATCGCATGCATGGAAACATACAAAAAAAAAGTGCAGGTATAACCGAGACTGTGTCGTCTCGTCGCATGGCAACGGCGACTGAGACTATTGAAAACACTGCTAGACAGCAGACGCTCGTCGCACTATCGGATTGGTGCTACGTAATGGGAAAGCTTATTCGCGAAACTTTGATGCCATAAGTACTGGTCTCTTTTAGTCCAATTAGCTGGATTTTTAAAAAAGTGTCGTAGTAACTAGCATAAAATTAATCACAATTATCAGATCGGGGGACTATTTTTTCAGGTACCCTTTGGATTAGCTTCGCGTAAGGATTTTCATTGTAACCTGCCGTAAACCTCTCCCTCAAATCTCGAGATTTCTACGCTTTGATTGGTAAACGAACTAGTACTTTACCAAGTTGACCATAGGTCAACGGTATGAGCGGATCTTCTCATTCTGCCATGAACAACGAATCAGGTTTAGCTTTTTATGTAACATAACAAGATTCGGTCGAACGGTTATGAGCAACAGTAATAAATTTTCGTCGTCTAAAGCGGGTTGATCAGAATCGTTGTCGCTGGATGTATGCAGCTATGTATGTGGCATGTTCCGATTGTAATTTCTCCACCAATCAAATTGCCTAAATCGACGGGTTTGACAGCGGATTTGACAGCAGGAGTTTGACGTGGACATGGAGTCTAATGGCATGTAGATTTCGATAGACAAAATCTCTGGAGCTCTCTGGATTTATGAAAAATTCTCTGATTATTGAAAAATTTCCTGATATTTCCCTGAATTTTCTCTGAAAAACGTAGTAATTGAAAACAACGTATTGCATTGCATATAATCTGTTAACTTCGAAACAATGTTGGTAGCATTGATGTAGCCATATTTTGACAATGGGGAAATGACATGAATTTTAAATCATTCGGAATCTCTGCTTAAGGCGATGTAGTAGCCTTCTTAAGATGATATCAGATAATTTTTTCCCAAAAAAACGGGCAACAAGCGAAATATTTGTAAGTTTTTTTCGCAGCGGAACGCTTACTTTGTCACGTGATCGAAAACGCTTCGTGAGTGGCTAGTCGGCTGGGTGACGTCACGGATCGTCCGCGGCAGCCGTATTATCTATTGCGTAGACTGCGTATGTCGGTCGTGAAAGTGTTTGCAGTGTATATTTTACTTTCAAACGCATTAGATATTGCTACTCGTACAAGGCAAAAATGGTGGAACCTGGTTTTGTTCAGGGGCAGTCCGATAATTTGCCAAAAATTGACTCGTTTATGTTGTCCAGTTTTATAGCAGGCCAGTCAGACTTTGTTAGCGCTGAAATAAGAGGCGTTAACCCTTAACTAGTCGCGTGGATAAAAATTACATAATTAGTCGCGTGGGGTCAATATGACCCACAGATACATTTTTGAAAAGGGATACAAAAACTTACGAATAAAAAATATTTTATAAAAGTTTTATTAGCAGATAACTATAGTTTTAAAAAATGAGTAAAAAAGAGAAATTATAACGTTAGAAAATTACAGTTTTTAATCGCTAATAATTGACTTGTCTTCAACGCAATCCGCACACAAAACAGCTTCGGTATGCGTTTTACATATGAAGACTCCACATTGGCTACATTTTACAGAATATTTATTGTCATTTCTCCTTGAACATTTTTCACATCGTCCGCGAGAAGGTCCATTTCGCCGATTCCCAGTAACTTCTTCAGGAAGATCAACCTGTAGGCGAATTCGTTTTCTTGTAGTTTTCGGGACATACTGGGAACTAGAGCGAGATATTTGATGAGTTTTGACCAAGTCCTTGGCTAATTCTTTCAGGAAGCATCTTCTTACAATTTTTGCTCGGTGAGGAGAGTTTAATTTGTATATAATTAACGCATTGTGGGCAGCAACATTTAGGAAGTGGAAAAAGACGGCCATAGTCCACCTATTTGTTCTCCTTCCAACATTGTATGTTGCGCACAGTTGATCGCACACATCAACTCCCGCCTTTGTACAGTTGTAAAAGGTCACTAACTCTGGCTTATGCAAATCACCCGTAGTGTTATCAATTTTATCATCATGGTGCATACTGGACACGAGGATAACACTTTTCGATTTTTTCGGTACATAAGATACCATAGACATTTCTTCAGTGAATCCAAAAAGACTGCTTCTTGGAGGCTTAGATTTATGTGGAAGAAACTCTTTAGGAATTTCCTTTTTATTTTTGCGTAAGGTGCCTACCATAGTTAGCTTATATTCTGTAAGTAGCGACTTTACGAGTGGTATATTGGTATACCAATTGTCGGTAGTTACATTCCGATTTGAATTTTTGATCGGTTGCACTAATCGCTTGACAATATCCGATGGGGAATTACTGACCTTATAAGGACCTTCTGGATGTTTTCCTGTGTATATTTCAAAGGTTTTCAAGTAAAATGTCCTTGAGTCGACCATTGCAAATATTTTTATCCCATATTTACTGGGCTTATTGGGAAGATATTGTTTGAAACGGCAGCGTCCACGAAAAGGTATAAGCTGTTCGTCAATTGTTACATACTCCCCGGTTGTGTACGAAGAAGAGAAATTATCTGATAAAATATCAAGAAGCTCTCTAACAGCGGCGAGATTATCTGTCAATCGTCTTTCTTCCCTTGTTGAAAGGTCGTCGAATCTTAAACTTCGTAAGAGAAATAGAAACCTCTTGGAAGACATCGTTAGGGGAAACATTTCACAGCCCGTACCATCCGTCGCCCAGAGTTCTTCAAAGTTTAAGTGCGCGGACTTCAGTACACCACCAAGGAGAAGTAGTCCAATAAAAGCACGCATCTCCTCAATATCGACATCTTTAGCATCTCGAGGTCGATCAAAGTTATCACGCACAGTTGCAATATACAAATTTGTATTTTTCACGAGCAAGTTGATAACACGTTCATCAAAAAACAATGCAAATGTTTGCAAAGGCGAAGACGCAGTTTTTGCTGCTATTCTCACAGTTGGCAAGTGAGAAACAATGTTGTGTTTTCTCGTGCGCACATTAGGTTTGGAAGGAATTTTCTTCCATTTTAATTTTCTATCTCGTGAAATGAAAAATAATTTCGACTCCTCTCTGCTTTCCATATCTTCCATCACTTTCTGCTTCACTAGCATTTTGCTCAGAATCAGAACTATGTGAACTACAATGGGCAGAGTGGTCACTATCGGTATCATAATCTTCTTCTGGAATAAAATCTTCATCTGGTTCGTCATTCCAAAAGTTATCATCTCTTGCTTCCAATTCCAATTCAGTCAATGCTTTGGATGTCGTCGCCATTCTAAATATAATTGTAATTCTAAACTCAATCATTCATGTGGATTTGAGTAGTAAATGCCAGAATGTACAAGTAAAAACAGTTTTACTTACAAATACAAAATAGAATTATTTTTTAAACAGTAATAAAACATAACCGAAAAGGATGAGGTTTTTTAAACGTTTAATCCATTTATTACATACAAATAATAACAGGGCTAATAAATAACGCATATTTGAACTTACCTATGGTCATAGATTGAAATTAACCGAAAATAAAATTGTTACGCAACTAGTCGCGTGGGGTCAAATTCGCACTAAAGGTTAAATGACACTGTATCAATGAAGCCCGCAATGATACTGAGCGGTAGAATCGCTGCCGTACAGCGAGCTAGGAAGGTAGAGTGGAGGGGGTTATCCTATGTTTCTCAAGTTTGGATTTATTTCAATATAAGAAAACGGTTTGCACATTTTGACCCCACGCGACTAATTAAGGGTTAAAGCTGCCAGGTTAGTATGACCATAATTTTCATTATTAGTAGGTACCCCTTTCTGAATGCTAGATGCTGACCTGCCACATGTGCCATAAATCTTATAGGTAGGTAACATTAAAATCGCTAATTATCAACATCTATTACAGATCGGCGCGTGAAAATTACGGAGACAATGCAATCGAGAGAGTTTGGGTCACAAAAACGTTAACCGAAGTTGTAGCGCAAAATATTAAGAGTTAATCGTGCTATAAATATTTAAAAATCATGGATTGACGCGAGGCTAGTAAACGGTACCTCGACACGAGGCTACGTTGCGTGATGTCAGCTGCCAGACACCCCCGCCACAATGTCCAAACTATGCTCGCAACGAGTAGATTTACCGTAGAAAACGCTCATCTGGGCCGCTAAGCTCGCCGGGTTTTTTCCGGTTGTAAAGTATTGAAAACTTTTTAGCAAGGGTAGAGTTATAAATCTGTACCCTCTCTCTCTCTTACCTTTCCTTTGCAGTAATAAATCATAGTCTTAAACTTAGGATTATAAATATCTAACATCGAGCAGTTTTTGCTTATTTCAATACTCTCACTCAAGAAGTAATCGATTAAATTAATGTAGAAGTTGTCTTATCTATTATAATTTGCTTTTGGGGAACATAACAATGGTCCAACATTTGTTGCTACGGATTAAGGAAAAACCCTAAAAGAAAACCTTAATCAGACCAAATAATCATTATCATTCAATCTTAAATCTATGCTGATACACACATAGTTTGTAGATACAAATTACTCTTATATTCTACACTGAGAAAAAAAGAGATTAAAAATTATTCCGTTAGAAGGATAATCTGAGTACGAAAGGTAAAATGGATCAAAAATTATTCTTCCAGGGTTTAAAATTTAACCTTCCTTAGGATAATTTTTGATCTATTTTACCTTTCGTACTTAGATTATCCTTCTCTAACGGAATAATTTTTAATCTTTTTTTTTTCTCAGTGTAATAAGATTACATAAAAATTAATAGTATTGTGATTAAATTTATTAAAAATTAATATTCAACTTATTCGATTCTCTTCGAATGTCTTTATTTCGTGGAATTGCGAAGTACAACTTATCAGGTGCAGTTACCGAAGTATTTCTGCACTTTGGTACGACACAATAATAATGTCTTCGAGACGGTTTTTTTTCTGCGACTCTATCGGTCATATTAAAGTAGGTACGTCGCACAAGTTCTACAGTTCGTAATTGACCAAACTCTGGGAAAATCTGAACGAAGAATGCGCACAGCGCCAACTGCAAGCGGTAAACTTGTAGCCGGCCGGCGACTAGGGGACGATCCGTGACGTCACAGCTGCTATCTGCATTCACCGCGCCGTTTCTTGTGGGCGGAGCTAAGCCGATATTTCAAAACCGATTTCTGAGCTTATTTTACGCTTACTTTCATTTTTTCAAAAACCACCTTGTTTCTAATGTTATTGTCTTTCAACACAACATCATAACAAAATTCATGTCATTTCTCCATTGTTATATGTAATTTCCTATTTTAAATGATACAGTACTCCATATCGGAAAGGAAGCGCGATACGAAAAAATAGCAAAGATAAAAGCTTTATGGTTTCGAGGAGGAAGCAGAATAGTGTGATTAAACCAATTGTAGCTGCTCCGGTTTTCAAGAAATTTGTCTTGAAGTCATTTTTTAAAGTAAGAATTGGCTTTCTTCCTTCTTTAAAGGTTGTAAAACTCATTGAGACCAACAGAAAAGACATAAGGTGAAATGCCCGTCCACTGTATAACTTGTAAGAATATAAAAAAATCGATTTCTATACAAAAAAATATTGAAACCAAAATTACAGGAAATTTGAGCTATCTGTAATTAGTATCGCCCCGCCTCGAAACCATAAAAAAACGTTATTGCAAGTTCGACATTTTCATTTTCGCTACTTCTGTATCTCGCTTTATTTCTGAAATAATTAACATCATTTAACTTAGGACACTCTGTACACGATATTCACCCTCTTAGAGTAATTGTGAATAGACCTAGGAAAGAAATATTTAATTTCGATTAAAATTTTCAACTTATAGTGTCGATTTCAATGTTCCGCTGAAAGAAGGAAAGATAACAAACAATCAGCGAATTATGGCTTCCCTGGATACTATCAAGTATGCCATTCAAAAAAATGTGAAATCTCTCGTTTTGATGTCCCATTTGGGACGACCCGATGGAAAGAAGGAACCAAAGTACACTCTAAAGCCTGTAGCTGACGAATTGAAATCGCTTCTGGGCATAGACGTCGTTTTTTTGGATGATTGCGTTGGTTCTGCAGTCGAAGCTGCTTGCGCTGATCCAATGCCAGGAACTGTCATTCTGTTGGAAAACTTGCGATATCACATCGAAGAAGAGGGCAAAGGAGTCGACGCTAATGGTGACAAGGTAAATAGTTTTTTTCAAATATATGGTGTACAGATATAGCTAATTTATGAATTGATTACACAGGCACACAAAAAAAAGGCCTTGTTCCCGGAACCAGACCAGTATATCTTTATGTTTTTGGGGTCGCTGAATCCGAATCCGGTGTCCGTTTGTCTCCATCACGTCACTTTTTTTTTAATCTCAAAAAACCATCAATAGATCATGATTTTCAAAAAGTTAATGGAC
This sequence comes from Xiphydria camelus, assembly GCA_963678675.1. Taxonomy (NCBI): domain Eukaryota; kingdom Metazoa; phylum Arthropoda; class Insecta; order Hymenoptera; family Xiphydriidae; genus Xiphydria; species Xiphydria camelus. The sequence continues at coordinate 20,573,895 of OY783191.1, forward strand.
TTAAACCAAATTCGCTATAGGGGTTCTTTTGGGTCGCTGATCACGAATCTGAAATAGGATTTCAAAAATGCAAAATGGCGGATCCAATATGGCGGACGAGATTTTTGAAAATCGACGGATTCATGCCGAATTTGGTATAAGGGGGTTTTTTGGGTCGCTGATCATGAATCTGAAGTCAGATTTTAAAAATTCAAGATGGCGGATCCAATAAGGAGGACGAGATTTTCGAAAATCGACGGATTCATGCCAAATTTGGTATAGGGTTTTTTTTCGATCGCTAATGACGAATATGAAGTTATATTTACAAAAATTCAAAATTTTCGAAAATCTTGTCCTCCATATTGGATCCGCCATCTTGAATTTTTAAAATCTGACTTCAGATTCATGATCAGCGACCCAAAAAACGTCCTTATACCAAATTCGGCATGAATCCGTCGATTTTCAAAAATCTCGTCCGCCATATTGGATCCGCCATCTTGAATTTTTGAAATCCGATTTCAGATTCGTGATCAGCGACCCAAAAAACCCCTTATAGCGAATTTGATTTAAGTCCATTAACTTTTTGAAAATCATGAACCATTGATGGTTTGTTGAGATTAAAAAAAAATGTGACGTGATGGAGACAAACGGACACCAGATTCGGATTCAGCGACCCCAAAAACAAAGATATGCTGGTCTGGTTCTGGGAACAAGACCTTTTTTTTTTGTGTGCCTGTGTTATCAGAGGATATTCTGTCTCGCTTTTTTTATATTTATACGTGTGATTTCTACGCCCTGTAAGATTGTCTCTTGTATGGAAAATATGTGAACGTGAGACGGGAAAATGAGATGCATTATACATACATACATACATACATACGTATACAGGGTCTTCAAATTGAAGTCCCGGTACGGCTGATTATCTCAGCGGGAAATCAGGTTAGAGAAAAATGTTTAATGCAAAACTTTTAGGATTTTTCCCTGGCTACCCAATGGTCATATTGGATTTGACCTTGACCATGACTTTCAAGGTCAAATTGATCTTTTTAAATGCAAACCCCTATTTTTGATACCGGAAATGAAGAGCGGGAAATTTCACATTCAAATATGTCCTTGACCATTTTTTTCATGTGACCTTTATGGTCAGCGGAGCACAGTGGAAAATAATCAGCCGTACCGGGACTTTTTGAAGACCCTGTATATGTATACATACAGAATTCGGACTTGGAACTGCAACTTAGCAAATAAATAACTGGCACTACTTTCATTTGTTCTTTAAATTCTCTTAGATTAGACATAACTACAAAAAAGAGCAAGAATAATTGAAATATTCATTTATTTTTTACAATTCTTGTTTCGTGCACAATTAGCCGACGTACGAGAAAATTTTCGCTTTTACTTTCCTTTTTATATGGCAAAATATAACATCGGCAAATGAGCAATTGTTTAATAGAAGGATACATGACGAGAGAATGTTTAGGCCATTTATTTTCGTGCTTTTGTATTGATTTCATCTTCAAAAATCATCCCATGGCAATATGAATATTTTCCTTAGATGCACATAATTTCCCAACTCTCCCTGAATTACATTTTTTGGATAAAAATGGTACTTTTTGTTTTGTGCATCACCGATACGAAACAGCGACTTTATTTTGACAACTAAACAATTTTTTCTTAACAGATTAGAGCCGACAAGGACAAGGTAACACAGTTTAGGGCATCGTTGAGGAAACTGGGTGATATATATGTCAACGATGCATTTGGAACTGCTCATCGAGCACATAGTTCCATGATGGGTGATGGTTTTGATGTCAGAGCTTGCGGCTTCCTGATGAAGAAGGAACTCCAATACTTCGCTAAAGCTTTAGACAATCCAGAAAAACCGTTCTTGGCTATCCTCGGAGGTGCCAAGGTTGCAGACAAAATTCAATTAATCAACAATTTGCTGGACAAAGTTAATGAAATGATTATCGGCGGTGGAATGTCGTATACGTTTTTGAATGTGGCGAAAGACATGAAAGTGAGTACAAGTTTAATTTTCAGGAGTGGCGACACTTCAAAAATTTGTGAAACCTGAAATTCTCAGTGATTTTTTTAACTTACTATTAGAAATATCGTAGAAATCTCAGTAGCAGTTGCTGAGGGAAAATGGCATGTGAATATTTATTATTCCCTGAAAGAGGTATTATTAGACATAAAGCACGAGAGATTACTTCAAATAATTCATATAAAACTCGAAGACATGCAAGTCTAGTCAAGTTGACGCAGACATCTAGCTTGAAGCTCTAGAGTTCTTGAATACGAATATGTTTGAACTGTATGCGACATAAATGTAACTATGTAGATTTATTGGGCTATTACTAGCAGATTTTGAGCATAAATACAAAATGAGTATGCAATCAAATTGAAGTGCCAAAGGTAGGCGTCTTCGATGATTAGCTGACTCTTAGTTTAAAATATTTCGAACAAATAAATAATGTTAATCTAAGTATAAAAGCTCGATAAAAAATGATTAGATAGGATCATACACAATAATCAGATACGAGCATGTCTGATAGTATTCCAATAAGCTGTTGTTACATGTACGGTACACATAATAATACCTATATCATTTCCCACCCGTTTATGAGCGATGGGAAATCGGACAGAAATTGACCTCGCAGTATTGATTCGCTTGAAACTCTTTTTATCCAATGTGTACGACAAATAATCCGATATGTATTTTTTGTTTGCCTAAAATAATTCTTTGTTCGAAGTTATTGCATTCGGAAATTTTCGTAAAAGAAGTACCAATATGCTTTAAAATAAAATTATTAGGTGTACAAATAAGTTTTAGGACACTTTCAAAAATTCAAAATTTATTTACAAAATAAAATACATTTAGGTATTCATCAAAATAATCCCCCTCACTTTCAATGACCTTCAGCCATCTTTTAGGCAATTCACGGATGCCTTCCGCAAAGAGAGTTTCATCTTGCGAGATAAGAAAGTTATGGACTCATTTTTGGACTTCAAATGTTTTGAATCGCACATCAGACAATTCGTTTTGAATTTTCCAAAAAAAGTGAAAATAATTCATGCGTTCAAAGGGGAAAAATAGTGTGAAAATTCCTGGAACCATCTTTCACTTTGAATGACCTTGAATCCAAATGGCAGATCCAATATGGCGGATGATGAATTCCAGAAAGGACCCCGCACAAACCTTATGGGAACTGGGTCCCGGTGGATTTGGCTGGTCTTCACATATGTTGTAGATCTTGATGTTCTGATCAAAAGTTATCATTGCCGCAACAACGGAAAATGGACAATTTTTGAGTTTTGAGACCTTTAAGTTCATATATTTTGCTTTGCGTCATACGGTCTATTGGGTCGAAAAAGTCATGTAAAATCAGGTTTTCTGTGAATTTTGCTAAAAATCACGTATTTTATAGTTGGTGAGCTACCAATTCAAGTATCACCCGGTCAGACAAAAAATAAGCAGTTCTGGGGGGCTGGGGGAGACTTTAAAGTTGCCGCTTTTTACTTGAAACCATACGCTCTTTTTCAGCCAATTCAAGCACGCATTCAAGATCATGTGCGATCTCGTGAGCACGTGTTTGCCTCCATATACTTATGCGCGAGTGTGTGCGTGCGTGTGCATAGATTTTTATTGTTTAATGTCTGATTATTCCAATTTTCTCTAATTTCTTCCGTGTATCTGCATTGTTTTAGCGCACAAATCTTATGGAAACTAGTTCAGTACTGAAATCCTCGCGTACTTCATATATATTGTAGTTTATGACCTCCTAATCAAAAGTTACCATTGCCATAGATTCAAAAAATGTACCAGAGCTAGGAGACTTTTAAGTAGTATACCTTTTCTTGCGACCGTACGCTCTGCTGCATTAAACTAGTCTTATGGCTCTTAAATCCTGGTGAATATATTTCACCTGCACGAATATTGCAGGTCATGATCAGCTGTTCAAATGTTACCATAAATGCAAACTCAAAAATTAAACAGGTTCGAAAATCGGACTTTAAAGTTGTCGTTTTTTACTTGCGATCTTACGTTCTACTCAATCAATCTCCGGAATGTATGCAACATGGTTCTAGTCGTATGGACATGTTCTTGCCTCTACACATCCACACATGTGTGTGCATCTGTGTATGTATTTGTCATATGTATGCGAATATACATATGTGTACAATGTTACCCGCCCTTTCCGTTGCCCAGGATCAACGACGTGGGCATATCTGAATTAGAGTAAGATTGTCTGTATTGTTTCTGACCCATATCTCTAGTGTGGTTACATTTTGATAAAAGCTTTCTATTCGTTATTCAGCATTTTTATGAATGCCCGCGCGACTGGCAATACTACCGATATCACTATCTCTCCCCACCACACTCCCGTACACTATAGAGGGGATGACGCGGTTATTTTTTGAGTTTACATTTATGGTGGCATTTGAACAGCTGATCATGACTTGCAATATTCGTGCAAGTGAGACATATTCAACAGAATTTAAGAGCCGTAAGACTAGTTTAATACAGCAGAGCGTACGGTCGCAAGTAAAAGGTGTACTACTTAAAAGTCTCCTAGCTCTGGTACATTTTTTGAGTCTATGGCAATGGTAACTTTTGATCAGGAGGTCATAAACTGCAATATATGTGAAGTACGCGAGGATTTCAGTACTGAACCAGTTTCCATAAGATTTGTGCGCTAAAACAATGCAGATACACGGAAGAAATTAGAAAAAATAAGAATAATCAAACATTAAAAAATAAAAATCTATGCGCACGCACGTACACACTCGCGCATAAGTATATGGAGGCAAACACGTGCTCACAAGATCGCACATGATCTTGAATGTGTGCTTGAATTTACTGAAAAAGAGCGTATAGTTTCAAATAAAAAGCGGCAACTTTAAAGCCCCCCCCCCTCCCCTAGAACTTCTTATTTTTTGTCTCACCGGGTGATACTTGAATTGGTAGCTCACCAACTACAAAATACGCGATTTTTAGCAAAATTCACAGAAAACCTGATTTTGCATGATTATTTTCATCCAATAGACCACATGACGGAAAGCAAAAAGTATGAACTTTAAGGTCTCAAAACTCAAAAACTGTTCATTTTCCATTGTTGCGGCAATGATAACTTTTAATCAGAACATCAAGATCTACAACATATGAGGGGCTGAGATTCATAGTGGTGTAAGTCAGATTATCCAGATTTTCCAAAGTAACCGCTTTGTCGTCTCAAACATACATAAGCCCTTCCTAAGATTACAGTTTCTGAGGCATATTCCCGTCGGAATATGTACTGCTATAATTTGGGCGTATAATGTAGCTAACAAGAAAGGTTACATCTATATTTTGGGACGACAAAGCGGTTGCTTTGGAAAATCTGGATAATCTGACTTACACCACTATGAATCTCAGCCCCTCATAAGTGAAGCCTAGCTAAACCCACCGGGACCCAGTTCCCATAAGGTTTGTTCGGATTCCTTTATCAAAATTTGAAGATAATGGCCCAAAACTGGTTACTCTGGGGTTTTCGGGGTCACTCATTACGATGCTGATGGGCAAATCGGTCTATTTTCAAATCCAAGATTCCCAAATCCAAAGTGACTGTTTTATTGTTGTTACTATTTTGGTCTCAAAGTTGGTATGCTCACCTTTTTTGATGCGCTAAATACGAAAAAATCAGCGACCCCGGAAACCCTCGAGTAAAAAATGTTGGATAATAATCTTAAAATTGTGATAAATTTCTGGGATTCATCATCCGCCACATTGGATTCGCCTCCTTGAATTTGAGAATAGACTGATTTGGACATCAGCATCGTAATCAGTGACCCCGAAAACCCCTGAGAAAAACTTTTGGGCAATAATCTTCAAATTTGTATAAACTTGTGGAATTCATCATCCGTCATATAGGATCCGCCATCTTGGATTTGAGAATAGACCGAAAACGTACAGTCTCGTCTTATGCGCTGTCATTTCCAACATGAAGTGTACATGTATCCCTACCACTTACCAGTCATGCTTCTAGACACACATCTTATTATTCCGCCAGGCCTCCCGCGGGTGACGAAATAATGAGCGTCTTATTCTATTATTACTCAAAGGATGAGACCTTCGATCTGTAACAGTAAATATAACGTAGACGATTTAGTGCAATTATAGACGATGAACATTATCGCTGATTGGTTGTGGTGGGTAGAATCAGATCCAATCATATATGATGAGATATGACTATACTGGGTGTAATGGCTAAGAGGGCTAAAAGAGAAGGAGCCTAATTCTGTTCAGAGTTAGTACATTGACCAATGACATGACCTCCTACGATCTCCGTTCCTTGGATCTCACTCGGTTGACAACGCTTTATCAAAGTGAGAGGATCATAGGAAATCATACCATTGTTCAGTGTATAAATTCTGAACAGAATTAAGCTCCTGTTTCAGCCCTCTTGGTCTTGAAACCCTGTATATCTGACCCATATATGGCCATGCAAAGTCATAATGTGCCAAATTCGATATTCGATCGTATTTTATCATAAACCGAGTATTTTCCAGGATGGTGATCACAGGAGATGTGTGAGTGCGAGCAAAAGTTGTCGGTGAACGAATCAGACCTTCTCTATCGCACGCTCTAACTGGACAAGTTTGAGAAGAATAGGAGTACGTGACAGAGAGGCTCTTACGTAATTACCGAGATAGGTGTTCTCAATTGCACTCACACGTGTCGTATGAGTACTATCCTAGAAAATATCTGGTATGATAAGATATGGTCATATCTGATCCATATATGGTAATATGAAGCTACATTCCGCCAAATTTTAAACATAATCATGTTCGGTCAATGAGATCTGATTATATCCACTCGTATATACATACACACTTATACTGTATATAGAATTATAGTAGGAGAAAGAGACAAAATTGTCTAATGTTATTTTCATTTCATCGCAACTTTCTTAATCAAAGTCCAATTGACTGTCAGAGGTGTCTTCTATTGACACTTATTTTGTATACATTCACTAGACTATTTGCACGCCCAAGCGCGCGCCTAAAACGTATTTCATAACGACATTTACATTTACTTCAACACTAATTTTATCAAATCGAATTTCCCCGCTTTAACTATCGAATACTATATCGATATCGATTATCAACTACTGAGACCACGACTTTCGATTATATCGTGCTGGATTTTATTAGATAGGATATTACATAATATAACCGTAAAAAAGTGCTTTTGTGAACCATAATAATTTTATTTTTAGGTTGGCAATTCATTGTTTGATACTGAAGGTGCAAAGATTGTAAATGAATTATTAGCAAAAGCAAAAAAAAATAACGTCATAATTCATCTACCAGTCGACTTCATCACAGCTGATAAATTTACTGAAGATGCAACTACAGGCACGGCAGACGTGGAAACGGGAATTCCTGATGGTTGGATGGGTCTCGATATCGGCCCAAAGTCGAGGGAATTGTTTGCAGGTAAATCATATTAGCTATATTAGGATGAACAGACCAGTGAATGAACAAAGGGTATAGCTGGATAAGCATATAAAAAGGGCCCCCGCTCGAATTTGTTTCCCATTTAGATATATTCTGTGTTTATACAATATAAGTAAGCTCTCAGTAAATTTTTAGATCAATATATTGATTTAATCAAAATTTATCGTCAAAAAACCGAAAAATGAAAATATTTTTTATCTCGAGAAGTACTCGACCGATTTCTCACAGCAAAATATATGTTATGTATCATCATGTAGCTATATTACAAAAAAAGTTTTGGATTGTTTCGCCCATAAATAAAGAAAAACAACAAGTTTGAATTTTTCAATCATTTTTATTTTGCATATAAAAAATAACACCCTCGCCGTTTTTTAATATAGATTTTAGCACGATTAAACTATGATATATGTATAATTTTTACAAGATGATTGGTGTGGTAGAACATGTCGAAATATATTAATGAAAGTTAAACATCTTTGCTTCCGCCGCGCCGTTTTCGAAATTTTACTCTACCAAAATAATAGTATTTATTTACAATTAATTACTACTAACGAGAATACAATTTACTACATGTAATATATGTACATATAAATCGAAATTAAATTAAATTAAAAGTACTGACATAGAAGCTTCGTTTTAATCTTCATCGCTTTCATGATTTATTGTGGGTTCAATATTTTCTTTTTGAAATAGTTTGTTTAATGTTTCTGCAAGTTTAATAACCTTTGTTTGATATCGCGCAAATGACAAATAATAAATAATTGAAGCTTTATGGGAACAACAACCGACCGTTCTTTTGCCGTGTGCACACTCGCATGTGTATCGTAAAATCCCGGAATGGCCGATAGAATTAGGTTTATATTCAATAAAACAGCGATATTCTTTACGGTTTAAATGTCGTGATTGAACTTGTAATTTTAAAATGTTTGAATTGTCTTTCAAGTAATAAATATTAATCGTATTGTCATCATCTATCATCTCTGCTAAATAGGAAATGGCTTGAGAATATTGATAAGTACCCGTAAACAATATTTTCAAATCCTTTTCCGTCATTTCGGGAAAATCCAACAAATCAGATCAGGTTATTTGTTGAAACGGTACTTTTCTGCGCTTCCAACCATCTTTCTCGACTTGAATACTAAGAGTATCGTTTAAATTACGTCTCGATTTCATATACTCTACGATTTCTTCAGATAATTCAACGTCGCTATTTAAACGTTTACCAAATTGATTGTGTAAAAAACAAGCCGTCTTACAAATTAAACTGGTTTTTGGAAGTATTTTATTATCTAGTTTTTTATCTAAAAGTTTGAACTTTTGTTTGATAGTCCCATGTATAGCTTCTACTGCCCACCGAATTTTAGTGACATAACGAGAGTGATTTGATTCTTCACACGACAATTAAGCACGTTTTCTTTTTAATGCAGGCTTGTGTACTTCAAAACCTTGCTCTTCTAAATATTCTATAATATCCCGAAAGCCTCTATCAAGGACCAAATTATCTCGCCTACGAAGCAAGTTTCTGAATTCCGATGAAGAATTTAAAATATCACGTAGAATCTGTGCATCATTGACATTTAGCTGCCTCAGAATTATAAGGTTCTATGTTACCGAGCAAGAGATTTTAGATAATCGCTTTTGAAATTTTGGGTGTCGGGAAATACTATTACGGATGTATTAATTAATGCAGGGATATTATCACACATTCCAAAGGTTGTAAGTAGGGTCAATGCACCAATGAACGAACGAATAAGGAACTCAACGTTCTATAGCAAGTGATACAAAATTTATTTTTATTGGTAAAATTGTAAGGACCCCGCACAAACCTTATGGGAATTTGGTCCCGGTGGATTTGGCTGGGCTTCACATATATTGTAGATCTTGACGTTCTGATCAAAAGTTATCATTGCCGCAACAACGAAAAATGGACAGTTTTTGAGTTTTGGGACCTTAAAGTTCATACTTTTTGCTTTCCGTCATACAATCTATTGGATCGAAATAATCATGTAAAATCAAGTTTTCTGTGAATTTTGCTAAAAATCACGTATTTTGTAGTTGGTGAGCTAACGATTCAGTTATCACCTGGTCAGACAAAAATAAGCAGTTCTGGCGGGTGTGGGGGGGCAGAGACTTTAAAGTTGCCGCTTTATACTCGAAACCATACGCTCTTTTTCAGTCAATTCAAGCACGCATTGCCTCCATATACTTATGCGCGAGTGTGTGCGTGCGCATAGATTTTTGTTTTTTAATGTCTGATTTTTATAATTTTTTCCGTGTATCTGCATTGTTTTAGCGCACAAATCTTATGGAAATTGGTTCAGTACTGAAATCCTCGCGTACTTCACATATATTATAGTTTATGACCTCCTGATCAAAAGTTACCATTGCCATAGACTCAAAAAATGTACCAGAGCTAGGAGACTTTTAAGTAGTACACCTTCTACTTGCGACCGTACGCTCTGCTGTATTAAACTAGTTATATTGCTCTTCAATCCTGATGAATATGTCTCACCTGCACGAATATTGCAGGTCATGATCAGCTTTTCAAATGTCACTGTTCCGACAAACGATGGTCGGAATTCAGAATATCGATCCTTAATAATAATTAGCATCACCGCGATATATATGTATAGCTCGTTAATGTCCATTACCCTTCAATTTCTCTACTGCATGCCGTTTTAGATGCTGGTCATAGACCACTGCAACACAATCCCAATGAAGTAATAGAAATGCTGAATAACGAATAGAAAGCTTTTATCAAAATGTAACCACACTAGAGATATGCGCCAGAAACAATAGAGACAATTTTACTCTAATTCAGACATGTCCACTTCGTTGATCCTGCGCAACGCAAAGAGCGGATAACATTGTACACATATGTACATTCGCATACATATGACAAATACATACACAAATGCACACACATGTGTGGATGTGTAGAGGCAAGAACATGTCCATACGACTCGAACCATGTTGCATACATTCCGGAGATTGATTGAGTAGAACGTAAGATCGCAAGTAAAAAACGACAACTTTAAAGTCCGATTTTCGTAACTGTTTAATTTTTGAGTTTGCATTTATGGTGACATTTGAACAGATGATCATGACCTGTAATATTCGTGCAGGTGAGATATTATATATTCACCAGGATCTCTAAGAGCCATAAGACTAGTTTAATACAGCAGAGCGTATGGTCGCAAGTAAAAGGTGTACTACTTAAAAATCTCCTAGCTCTGGTACATTTTTTGAGTCTATGGCAATGGTAACTTTTGATCAGGAGGTCATAAACTACAATATATATGAAGTACGCGAGGATTTCAGTACTGAACTAGTTTCCATAAGATTCGTGCGCTAAAACAATGCAGATACACGGAAAAGATTAGAAAAAATTAGAAAAATCAGACATTAAAAAATATAAATCTATGCACACGCACACACTCGCGCATAAGTATATGGAGGCAAATACGTACTCACAAGATCGCACATGATCTTGAATGCGTACTTGAATTGGCTGAAAAAGAGCGTATGGTTTCGACTAAAAAGCGGCAACTTTAAAGTCCCCCCCCCCCCCAGAACTTCTTATTTTTTGTCTGACCGGGTGATACCTGAATTGTTAGCTCACCAACTACAAAATACGTCATTTTTAGACAAATTCACAGAAAACCTGATTTTACATGATTATTTCGATCCAAAAAAAATAGATCGTATGACGGAAAGCAAAAAGTATGAACTTTAAGGTCTCAAAACTCAAAAACTGTCCATTTTTCGTTATTGCAGCAATGATAACTTTTGATCAGAACGTCAAGATCTACAACATATGTGAAGCCCAGCCAAATCCACCGGGACCAAATTCCTATAAGCTTTGTGCGGGGTCCTTTTTGGATCAGCTTGTAAAATAAACTTTATTAATTCATAAAAACTAAACACAATACTTGAAAATATTAAAAAATAATTTTAGGTAAATAAAATATGAAAAAATTCAAGAAATGCCGGTGAACGGAAAATTAGATCAATGAATGAACAGTAAGTCACTAGTGAACGGATTTTTATTTTAAAATAATACGTGAATTTTGTTATAAACTTATAATTACTATATTTTTCATTGAAATTTCGTTGAAATTACAATATTTCTCTTTATCAATATAATAACAATAGAATAAAAAAAGTAATTTTTTATTTTTTTCAAATAACGTGATGTTTTTTATTTTTTCTCCAAATGGAGTTTATGCTTCTACTGTTTTTTTTATTGTACGATTTCTACTTTTAGAAACTTTATGACTAGGTAGATTCCTCCGAATCTTTCACAGCTAAATCACTAGTTATTACAGCTCGGACAGAAGTGCGACGACGAGTCTTTGGTTTCTCAGTCTCTTCTTGCTTCTTCCTTACATTTTCTTCTTTTACCTTCATCTGCTCTTCTTTTTCTAATTTTTTGCGAGCTCTTGCCTCTGCCTTTTCCTTTTTAATGGTCTCCACTTGTTCTTTCTTAAGTCTTCGCATAACTCTCTTCTCTTCAGCTTTCTGTTCCTTCTCGATTTTCTCTGCTTCTTGCAATTCATGCATTATTGTCCATTTTTGGAAGTAATGGCAAATGGCATCGACTTCTTTTCGTTTTTTGGCTGTTTACTTTTTTCAATCTTTGGCTAATGTAAGTGTTTATCCCATACATCTAGAGTTGAATCGCTTTGAGTCTCATTATCACACTCTGATGTAGAATCGGATTTTTTTGGTGAAGACTTTGTTTCTTCTACTTTCTGAGCATCACATCAGCCTTTTGCCGTTCAGAAACCAATTTATCGATAAGATCATCGGCTAATGTTGAATCCTTCTGAAACTTCCGTTTTTCATCCATTGAAACTTTACGAGGAGAGATCTGATTAGACTGTTCTTCAAAATTGAAATTGTTGTTGATATCATCACCCCATGTGTACTTATATCTTCTTCTACTTGGATGTTTATCCTATTTTCTTCTTCGGCAAAACTTCCAGTTACATGATAGTCCTTATTTGGTAAACTTTCATCATTCAGCTGGTTATGTTCTTTCTCGCAGTTCTCAATGATGAAGTACATTGGAAAACCACCTAAAACAAACAATTAAAAAAATAACCAATTACAGTACATTTGCTGTTTTAATTAATATTCTCATACGTGTCACTTACTTTCAGGATCTATTGTCTCTCAACAGGAAAAGAAATGTACTCGGATAGAGAGATCTGGTTCTGACGTTCTTGCTGATGTGTGAGGCTCATTTATGTTCGGTTCAGTGGAAACTGTTTTAGGATCCGGATCCTCAGACTGAAACGTTTGCAAATTTTCATTAAAATCTGCACAGTTTCCATACATCATAAAGAGCATCACTGTAATTTGTCTCCAAATTGATTCCTCGCCTTTCAATGAATATTTTCATCTTCTCAGGTCCTATTAAAAATTCCATCACTCGTCTTGCACAAACAAATTCTTCTTTTGAAAATGATTCCATTGGTCGACGTGATAATTCATTTCTCTTCTCGTTGAAATACATTTACTGTAATCCACAACATTTTCATATCTCTCAAATGGGTAAATACCTACCACATTTTTAAAATCCATTTTGAATAACTGTTTCAGTCAACATTAAGCGATTGAAAGCCTCCTTGAATAGTGGTGCAAAATTAGTTTTGGTAACAATTTTATTTCATGTTTGTTCGTGTTCTCTCAGAACAATTTTCTAGTGAGATTTTAGAGGTTTAAACACGGAGACGTCGCAGGGCTGTATGATGTGAGTTGAGTTAGGTGGTAGACAATAAAGAATGATTTGTTTTTCTATACAAAATGTTCTTAGTTCAGAGCTTATGTGTGATTTGTGGCCATCTAAGAAAAGAATAATAGGAAATTCTACTCCTTTTTCTTTGCACCAGGGATAAAACACGTTGGCGATATACTTATTCGAAAAAAGTTTCGTGCACCATGTAACCAGAATCGGATCTTCCAATTACCCAATCGCTTGGCACTCCTTCTGAGATGACTACTGTGGAACTCGTTTATAAGGATAAACGATCATTGGAGGAGTAGTCCAGTAAAAATAGCTCTGAACCTAACATTTTGAGTCTCATGGCTGAATTTGAGATTGAAGTTACATGAAGGTGTTTCAAAACTACCCCCAAAATCCCAAGATTCACACCCCCTCGGAAGCCGAGAAAAACAATAAAAACCACCCCCGGACACCATTGTTTTAAAATATTTCGCAAAGACTAAAGAAAATGAAAAAATTGTTTAAATAAAAGTTGTATAGTAGGTGAAAATACGTTAAAAAAGTTATATGACTTTTTCATTTTTATGCAATATCCTAAGCGCTATGAGGGGATGAAGATGTTGGAATAATTCAAAGACTTTAAAAAATCGTAAGAAATTGAAAAATGCATATTTGTTACTTTCTTTTATATCAATTCACGTAGAAAGGTTGAATCTACATTCTCAGAGAATTTTTTTTTTATTTTAAACATTTTGTATTAACAGTATCGTTCTTCAAAATGTTAACATTTCAAAATTTGTACAAGAACATTATTTTACAAAATTTTAAAAATCACCATTCGATTCCTCGTAAAATCACCTTCAGAAAAGTTCTCGGTGACTTTTTCGAACAGGCTATATTTTTCGAGATACGTTTAATTAAAGTTTCGGGGAGAGTTCTTATTTGACAACCACGTGCCGAAGGACAGAAATATATGTCCGCTCCGTTCCCACCGGCCGGTGGAACGCGCATGCGTCAACACCTAAAGGCCCCTCTACACGTTGGCCAATGCATTGGCAAGCACGCTGGCCAATGCACATTGGCCAGCGTGTAGACGGGGCTATTGGTGATATTGGCGGCATGGCACCAGCGTTGGCGGAGCTGGGCCAAGCGTTGGCGACCGATCCGTCGTGGTGTCGGTTTTTGAAGACAGATCAAAGGCGTTGGCCTTGGAGCTGGCGGACGTTGGTGTCGCGTCCACACGTTGGCCGCATTGGCCTAGTATGTGAATAGCTGTCGCACCCGAGGCGAAATTTGTATATTCATTTTGACATTTTGAAGACTGCTAATTTTCATTGCACTAGCAGTATGTTCGATTTAAAAGAAGTGTTCATGTCCATATTAAAATGGCACTGATTTTAACACTTCTGAGAGACTGTACATAATTCAATTTTCAGTAGTAGCAGGATCAAGTCAGTGTTTTAGAACGCAAAATTATACTCAATTTAACACCGATGTGTTAAAGATGTATGCGATCTATGTAAACTCCGCAAAAACTATAGGACTACTTTATAGGTCTGTTAAAAGAATTTAGTAATAAAATTATTTATATTTGTACGATAAGGATCAAGGGTTTGTCAACAATTAAAGTGTGACAAATATATTATTTATTTGCCAATTTTGCGGCTTCAAATTGTTGCAGTGCAGTTGTTCATATTGGCCTGCGTCGAAATAAACTGAATTCCATGTCCTTGCCAGTGCGTTGGCCAGCGCGCTGGCCAGCGTATTGGCGGACGCATTGGCGAGCGCATTGGCCAGCGTGTAGAGGAGTTTCCAATGTCCTTGCCAGTGCATTGGCGAGCACGCTGGCCAACGCATTGGCGAGCGCATTGGCCAACGTGTAGAGGAGCCATAAGCTGAATGAATGGAAGTGAGAAGAAAAATATAGTGTCGCGCACCGCTCTCACTCACGTCGCCCTGACGTTTGTGTGCGCCCGCTGCTGCAGTTGTCTGCGAGTGTCAGTGAGACTGAGGGTTGCTCTCGGCCTTCCGGACGTTGCAGGGGTTTCGTAGCATCCCGACCATGAATACCTCGCCAACCTAGTAGCCCAGGCAGTACCTATGCATTATCTTATTTCCATTAGCGTCTTTCCAGCGCCTCCTAGGTAAACGGTTCTACTTTTGGTTGATCAACAAAATTGATTCAATTTCATTGAACAGTGCTTTGAAAAACAAATTTTTGAAAATCGCGTCGCGCGCGCGTTCCAAGTGTCTGGAATTGGCGTATATTATATGATCAATGCTTCGATAGCGCAACGGTCAAGTTGCCGGGCTGGAAGTCTCGATATCGTGGGTTCAAATTTTATTGTTTTTCTTTTTTCTTTATTAACTCTTTTTTTCATTTGATTGCAACCACTTCTTGTTATAAAAAGTGGTTTACATTACCGAGTAAAATAATAGTTTCAATGTTTTTCATAGTTTTACATTATTTTCTTCCTTAATGAGGTGAACCAATATTATTTGTAAGAACAGTTGGAAACATCGTTGCATTTTTTTACTCTTACATTTCGTCATTGGAATTTTTGGCTACCGAAATTGTGTTCATAATTTTGGATGATAATTGTCGAAAAAACATTTGAAGCACACTGTATTTTGACACCATGAGCATTTATTTTGATGAATGGGACTTTGCCTCACGCACATTTACACTTTAAAAGCGTTATGGAAAAGCAAATTTCATTGTTTCATTCAGTGTTTCAAATGTTTTTTCGACAATTATTATCATCCACAATTGTGAACAAAATCTTCGGCAGTCAAAAATTCCCATAAAGAAATGTAAGAGCAAAAAAAATGTCAAATTTCATAGGGGTTTCGTAGCATCGCGACCATGAATACCTACGTTTGCATTGACTTGTGCATTCAATTCCATGTTCAGTTGCATAGATTCAACGTTATTGATGAATGAATTTCACTAATAAGAATCCAGCTTTCAGGTATGTAAGACGAAGCCAGCCGCGCCTTCGTCAATGTACTATCAACCATCATCTAAACATCATTTATGTTTCGTCGCACGGTAGACGGAACTTGGAAGGCCGTTTCGTACCGCTTAAGTTTCGCAATCATAAATATGTACCTCACCATCAGCGAATCGGTACGTTTCGTCAAAAAGTGGGCCGCGAATGCACTCGCGGTCTCGCACCTCCCCGGCAATTACCGGACGATCAGAGCAAAGCGTCTTCGGCGGTGCCTCACTGTAACCGGGACCGTCATAACGGCAAATACTTCGCCAACCAAATAAAGTTGATTTTACCGCCTACTCATGCCCAGTGCAATCAGCGCATAAATTCGTCCGATTTTGGCAAAAATCCTGAATTACGCTCTTTTTATGTAACCACAAAAATTATCGTTCAACCAATAGCAAGCGAAATAATAACGAGAAGCCAATTTTTTGATCTTTGACTCCCGTATAACTTTTGAAGCGTACACGATATCGATGGGGACTTTTTACACGTTATTTACAATATAATGCTTCAATGAAGGTGTATGCAAAAATCCAGCTTACTGCGAATTTTTTAGAAGTAACGCCTTATTTCCACCTTAAATTACTGGGCTATTAATAATCTTCAAATTCTATTTCCATTGGTTCATCTTTATCGTAATTAAACACGTCTTCTGAATGCTCTGGAGTATCCTCAATCGTATCTTCCAACGCAGTGTATTTTCACTAAATCGCGATGATTCTTCCATGTGCAATTATTGGCGGAACCTAACAACACTTTCGTGCGTTGAGATGGATGTAAAAAAATGAATGTGATATTGTGTTTAATGACGATGAGCATAAACTAATGAAAATAAAATTTGAAGACTATTAATATGTATTTCAATCATAGTATTATGTTTTTTACTTTCTCTTGTACTTTTTTCTAAGTAAATATTAATTGATTTTTTGCAATAGTATGTCCAATGAAACTCCGACATTTCTTGCTATTGTTAGGTGAATTATTCGATTTGATTTAAACATTCCTCCTATTTCCTTGAATCACTATTATGTGGATAATTAATAAATTATAAAAAAAAGAAAATCTGCAATTTCTCTTATCAATATAAAAAGTAAAAATTTTCCCGAGTAAAATTAAAAAAAAAAATTATTCTCTCATTTTTATACTTAACCCTCCGTTACTCCCTCGAAAACTACGACCAGGTGGTCGTATGACGAGCGCTGAGCCGCCGTGCTAAACGGAGCACGCTGTTGCCACATTACCTTACACATTGTAAGTGCGTCGTGACAACACTGTATCTCGAGCGTTTGTCGGAGAGCTACTCGCACTGGGCGGCTCGGCGCCACTTTTGAGCCGCTTCACACGTGCCGGATAAACGCGGCCGGTCCCGGGCCGGTCCCGGGCCGGCGCCGGGTCAGCTGCGACAACCCTTCACACGTACAGCCGGTTTTTTCCCGGTCGCCACTGCGCTACTATCCTACTACGTACCACCCGTACCCCGTATCGGGTGGGCGTGGCCGGCGACTACCCGGTTTGGGTGCCGTCGGCTCGGTGCCGGGTAGGATTATCCGGCACGTGTGAAACGATGCATACTACCCTATAGAACACCATCCCCACCACCCGGCGCCGGCCCGGGACCGGGCGCGTTTATCCGGCACGTGTGAAGCGGCTCTAACAAGGAGAGTATTCGAGGTGTACCTCACCGATTTTCTTCATTCTGCGATATGTTGTAGTACATCAAAAAACATTAGACACATATTTTTTTATACGTGCTAATTCGGTCATTTAAGGGGTGAAAATCACCCTAAAACCAATTTTCTACGATTTCTCAAAAACTACGTTGAATTTCTTAACGAAAGAAATTGAATATTATTCCTTATCGAAAGACGATGACATGTGAAGTACACTCGGTGGTTGCATCCCTAATTTTTCGCAGGGGTAAAACTAAGTTTTTCCACAATTTTTTCGCCACAGATGTTACCAAATTTATTAAATCTGGATAACAATTATTCTTAGGGCACTTAGGACTCGAACGCATGCCCGCCGCGTGCGAGTCACGCACGCTACCCGATGAGCCACGCGAGGGCTCCTGAGACCAGATTTTCGGAACTTATACATACCAATCATGGAATTCTTTGATGTGATTTTTTTTATTTCTAAGGCGTTTTCGGAAAAAAATATTTTGGGGTTTTGTTAAGGGAGAAAAAAACGTAAAAATGCCTGTTCCGAAACTCGCAGCCTCTCCTTATTAGATCACAGCTCGAATACTTGTCCGAGCGAACAGAAAGAGCAGCTTCACACGTGCCGGATAAACGCGCCCGGTCCCGGGCCGGCGCCGAGTGGTGCGGATGGTGTTCTATAGGCTAGTATGCATCGTTTCACACGTGCCGGGTGATCCTACCCGGCACCGGGCCGACGGCACCTAAAACGGGTAGTCGCCGGCCACGCCCACCCGATACGGGGTACGGGTGGTACGTAGTAGGATAGTAGCGCAGTGGCGACCGGGAAAAAACCGGCTATACGTGTGAAGGGTTGTCGCAGCTGACCCGGCGCCGGCCCGGGACCGGCACGTGTGAAGCGGCTCTTACAAGGAGAGTATTCGAGGTGTACCTCACCGATTTTCTTCATTCTGCGATATGTTGTAGTACATCAAAAAACATTAGACACACATTTTTTTTTATACGTGCTAATTCGGTCATTTAAGGGGTGAAAATCACCCCTAAACTTGACCCCCTAAAACCAATTTTCTACGATTTCTCAAAAACTACGTTGAATTTCTTAACGATACAAATTGAATATTATTCCTTATCGAAAGACGATGACATGTGAAGTACACTCGGTGGTTGCATCCCTAATTTTTCGCAGGGGTAAAACTAAGTTTTTCCACAATTTTTTCGCCACAGATGTTACCAAATTTATTAAATCTGGATAACAATTATTCTATTATAAAGAAAAAAAGAAATTAAAGTTGACATATTTTGGGGTTTGTCGAAAAACCCCCTAAATTAAATGTATTTTATTTTTAATAAAAAAGTTCTTATTTTCTTCATTCTGCGATATATCATAGTGCACCGAAAAACATTAGACGCGTATTTTTTTGTTACGTGCTAATTCTGAAAAAAATGTATCGGAAACGAAGATTTACGTTTTAAAGCTTCACATCAGTGGGTACATAATTTTAAAAAAAGTTCATAGAATTGTGAGCAGAAAAATAAATAAATTTGTTACTAAAAAAACGCTTGAAGGTGCTGACTATTTACAGAGAAAAGCTGATGCTTTTGTAGCTGAAACTAAACAAGTAATTCAAGAGAAAGGTATACAGTGTGAGTCAAATGTCTGGAGCAATGGGAAAACCAGAAAATTCTGGGGAAAACGCTCGGACACGTCAATCACTATTTTTTTGGGGGAACAATTTTAGTGTATTCGGTTGCTCAAAAATGTGACGTGTGGTGGCGCTGCAGGCCTTAGGTCGAATTTTTCAAATTGCATGTGATATTTTTTATTGCATATTCTGAAAGGTGAGGCTTTTCTAAGTATTTTGGTATGCCATATGTGGGGGGTTGATACATGAATTTTTTGAGAAATTTTGAAAAAACTGATGCGGTTTTAAACCAGCGCGTTTGAAGGTTCCGCTTGCTCCGCCTGGCAGAGTGGCCGAGGAGTGGGGGAAACACCTATTCGTAGAAGAGGGCTAATGCGCAGGGCAACTTCGTCTCTACTGCAGTAGCTGGTGAGAGAAGCAAGCGGAACCTTCAAACGCGCTGGTTTAAAACCGCATCAGTTTTTTCAAAATTTCTAAAAAATTCATGTATCAACCCCCCACACATGGCATACCAAAATACTCAGAAAAGCCTCACCTTTCAGAATATGCAATAAAAAATACCACATGCAATTTGAAAAATTCGACCTAAGGCCTGCAGCGTCACCACACGTCACATTTTTGAGCAACCGAATACACTAAAATTGTTCCCCCAAAAAATAGTGATTAACGTGTCCGAGCGTTTTCCCCAGAATTTTCTGGTTTTCCCATTGCTCCAGACATTTAACTCACACTGTAGAGAACGTTTTTAATTCAAATCAGAGTGGATTTCAATTAGAAATACATTCTGAACGGACTTTAGCAGTTGAAGGAGAACAACAAATTCAGTGTTTAGTACAGTCTGTTAGTTCAACGACCCACAGTTACACCATTCAGCCAATGGTATCAGGTGATGGAAAGCGCATGTCACCACTTTTTATTGTACTGAAGGAAAGAAGTGGTGAATTTGGACCATTAGTAGAAGAGAGTTTGTTTAGACCTCCTAACGTTTATATTATGGCTTCTAAATCAGGAAAACTGACTTCAGGTATTAACAGCTGAATTTTATATTCGACACTATTTTGCATACATAATTAAAATTGCTTAAAATTCAACATATTTTCAGATCATTTTAAAACTTGGTTGAAAGATGTAGGGTAAAGTGGGGTGATGTGAACCATATTTTTAAGAAGTCCACTATAACTGACAAAAATTTCTTTTTTTGCAAATCTGCTGTCAATATCCTTTAGAGAGAGTGGCATAGTACGTTTTGGTACAGTTCGACTTAAAAGTATCCATTTTTTGTTAAAAAATTTCCATTTCTCGCTATAGACGTTTTTTCTCAATTTCAAAAAGTGGTGGGGTGATGTGAACCACCACTGAAAATCCGTTGTAAAACGTATATATATATCAATAAAAATCGTTGGTAATGTTCGATTAAGATTTTTATACAGTAACAAATGGTAATATGTCGATAAAATCATTTCTATTTTCATATAGCATTCATTCTTGCAATGCAATGCATTCTTATATGTTCGTGGCATGTTGGCTAAAAAAGTTAAAAACGTTCATTAAAAACAATAAATATATGCATATAAACAAATAATAAACGATAAAATAGCGTCAGCAGAGTAGTTCACATCACCCCACCAAGAATGGTTCACATCCCCCCACTGACGCTTTTTTATTGCGAAGGACGCCACATTAACACAATGTAAGCAAATCAGTAAATCTCTTCGGATTATAAAACCCATCAATGAAACCAACATTATACATATAGTTACCTTGAAAAAGCGACGAGAATTAACTCAAGAACACGTCTTCTTTGAGCACTTGTCAAAACTTTCGTGACAAATTTGTTCGGCCGTGTCTGGTATAAAGACTTGAACAGTTGTGCACACTCGAACTATTCACCACAAAAAAGTTAATCACAAATGCAACTGATGGCAGTACTATGTCTACGCGGGTGTCAATTTTAAATAGGAAAAATCGGCGTGGTTCACGTTACCCCACGGTTCACATCACCCCACTTTACCCCATATTTTCCAAATGTTGGAGCGTCAAGCGTTTTGCTGGTTGATTCGTGGAGTGGACATTGCTCTGCTGTTGTACAGGAAGCAACTCCTCCAAATAAAGAAATTGCTTTAAAAATCATTCCGAAAGGTACAACTGGTAAAATACAGCCATTTTAGATGTATTTGGCTTTAGAATATGGAAGAATAATGTTAGACATTTTTCTGATAATGTAATACTCATGAATGAAGATTTAAATCTCCACTTAAAAAACAACATCATCAAACTCCAATCTTTGGTTCACAATCAGTTATCTTCTCCACGATACATAAATTTATTCAAATATTCGTGGTTTAAAAGTGGCTATACTAATGAAAAACCAAATGATTTTGAGAACCCGGTTGACTATGGTTTTGGAGATGACAATAATGTATACTGTGAAATAGAGGGCTGCTCTAATATTGCAATTGTTAGATGTTCATGGTGTAAAAAATCACTATGTCTTCAACATTTTTTCCATAATTATCATTACCGTTCAAATTATAAAAATTGATAATTGTCAAATTATTGTACCTACGATCATACATTGAAAACAAAGAATATTAAATGTATTTATAACAACGTTAATAAATGATCATTTAATTCACCACTTAAATGACAGAATTAGCACGTAACAAAAAAAATACGCGTCTAATGTTTTTCGGTGCACTATGATATATCGCAGAATGAAGGAAATAAGAACTTTTTTATTAAAAATAAAATACATTTAATTTAGGGGTGGTTTACCCTTTCGAGGGGGTTTTTCGAAAAACCCCAAAATATGTCAACTTTAATTTCTTTTTTTCTTTATAATAGAATAATTGTTATCCAGATTTAATAAATTTGGTAACATCTGTGGCGAAAAAATTGTGGAAAAACTTAGTTTTACCCCTGCGAAAAATTAGGGATGCAACCACCGAGTGTACTTCACATGTCATCGTCTTTCGATAAGGAATAATATTCAATTTGTATCGTTAAGAAATTCAACGTAGTTTTTGAGAAATCGTAGAAAATTGGTTTTAGGGGGTCAAGTTTAAGGGTGATTTTCACCCCTTAAATGACCGAATTAGCACGTATAAAAAAAAATGTGTGTCTAATGTTTTTTGATGTACTACAACATATCGCAGAATGAAGAAAATCGGTGAGGTACACCTCGAATACTCTCCTTGTAAGAGCCGCTTCACACGTGCCGGTCCCGGGCCGGCGCCGGGTCAGCTGCGACAACCCTTCACACGTATAGCCGGTTTTTTCCCGGTCGCCACTGCGCTACTATCCTACTACGTACCACCCGTACCCCGTATCGGGTGGGCGTGGCCGGCGACTACCCGTTTTAGGTGCCGTCGGCCCGGTGCCGGGTAGGATCACCCGGCACGTGTGAAACGATGCATACTAGCCTATAGAACACCATCCGCACCACTCGGCGCCGGCCCGGGACCGGGCGCGTTTATCCGGCACGTGTGAAGCTGCTCTTTCTGTTCGCTCGGACAAGTATTCGAGCTGTGATCTAATAAGGAGAGGCTGCGAGTTTCGGAACAGGCATTTTTACGTTTTTTTCTCCCTTAACAAAACCCCAAAATATTTTTTTCCGAAAACGCCTTAGAAATAAAAAAAATCACATCAAAGAATTCCATGATTGGTATGTATAAGTTCCGAAAATCTGGTCTCAGGAGCCCTCGCGTGGCTCATCGGGTAGCGTGCGTGACTCGCACGCGGCGGGCATGCGTTCGAGTCCTAAGTGCCCTTTTTTTTTTTAACGCAATGTTCTTTGACAGTATGCAATAAATTTTCATAATTAAATGGATTGAATTAAAAACGAAATGAAAAGCAATGCTATTGTACATTAAAAAATATTCAATTTTCAATCATTGCTTGTAGCAGAGGGAAATGACAAGCAATGATTGAAAATTGAATATTTTTTTTAAATGTGCAATTGCATTGCTTTTCATTTCGTTTTTAATTCGATCCATTTAATTATGAAAATTTATTGCATACTGTCAAAGGACATTGCATTAAAAATAATTTTGTTAAAAAAAAGAACACCGAGAGACTCGAACGCGTGCCCTGCCGCGTGCGAGTCGCGCACGCTACCCGATGAGCCACGCGACGGTTCCTGAGATTGGATTTTTGGAACTTATACATACCAATCATGGAATTCTTTGATGTGATTTTTTTTATCTCTAAGGCGTTTTCGGGAAAAAATACTTTGGGGTTTTGTTAAGGGCGTCAATCCCTACTGACAGAAAAAAAATCGTAAAAATGCCTGTATGACTGTATAGTACGTAGCGCGCCATTCATTCAGCTTAGGTGCTGGGCCCTCTTTCTCGAGTCACCCGCAAGAGAAACGTATACGTTTCTTAGCGAGTAGACCAATCAGGACCCCCACTATAACGGAATACTTGATCCTGATTGGTCTATTGGCTAAAATGCATGCGCGCTCCACCGGAGCGGCGGGAACGGAGCGGACATATATTTCTGTCCTTCGGTCCGTGGTTGTCAAATAAGAACTCTCCCCGAAACTTTAATTAAACGTATCTCGAAAAATATAGCCTGTTCGAAAAAGTCACCGAGAACTTTTCTGAAGGTGATTTTACGAGGAATCGAATGGTGATTTTTAAAATTTTGTAAAATAATGTTCTTGTACAAATTTTGAAATGTAAAAATTTTGAAGAACGATACTGTTAATACAAAATGCTTAAAATAAAAAAAAAATTATCTGAGAATGTAGATTCAACCTTTCTACATGAATTTATATAAAAAGAAGTAACAAATATGCATTTTTCAATTTCTTACGATTTTTTAAAGTCACGGAAACAGATGACTCTTATCAAGGTAGTCACTGACTATCGCGATGAGATATTCGGGCAGCCCCTTACCCCTCATCTGAGCGATAATACTCGCCCAGGGGAGGGTATTGAAGGCATTCCGAATATCCACCGCAACAGCCACCACTATTTCACCATCATTCCTCGCCTATTCTACGAAGCTTTGGACTTCGATCATCGCGTCTATAGTCGACCGCCTGGGACGAAAACCAAACTGCCGGTCCGACAACCCTCCTCCAGGAAGCCGGGTGAAAGCCCGCCGAATTCTGTCCACGATGATTCGTTCGAGCCCCTTGCCCGCGTCATCCAATAGACATATCGGCCGGAATTTTCCCCGACTCTCCTCACCATGTCCCTTAGGGATCAACACAGGGTTGGACCTTTTCCAGATCTCCGGAAAACGTCCAACCCTGAGGCACCCCTTGTAGAGCTCGGCCAACTCCTCCAGGGCCTCCTCCGTGGCCTGGATCCACCAAAAGGCGCGAATACCGTCCGGGCCGGGCGCCGACGCCTTTGGCTTCTCCTTGACCAGGGCTCGTCTTGTTGCGAGCTGTGTGATAACCAGGTCCTCTTCATCCGGGCCAGGTAGTGGCGGCGGGGGATCCTTCCCCACGTTCGGTGAGACCCTCGCAGGTGCCCTCGGGAAGAGCCCGTCGATGACCTTGTCCGTATCCTCGATCGACGTGGTCTCTGTGGCAGATGGGGAGCTCCCTCTGATTCTCCCCATTGCTATTTTATAGGCTCTGCCCCACGGATCAACGTTCAACTCCTCGACGAGGTCTTTCCACGCGAGCTTGCCGGATTTCCCCATGGAAAATCTTCCTACGCACCTTCAGGGCGCACCGGAGGCCTTCGATCAGGACCTTGTCCCGGGGCACTCGACGGTTTGCCCTTTCCAGTTTTCGGCGCTGCCTAACACAGGTGCTCCTCATCTCAGCCAACTCCGGCGTCCACCAGAACACCTTCCTGGTGCCCGGATTTTTTGAGACTCGAGTGGCCGCCGCGTCACAAGCCTCCGTGACAATTGCCACCAGCTGCCTCGCTCAGTCATCCACAGAGATCTCGGCCGCTGCCCTAAGGGAGACCGGGTTGCATAACCCAATACCCAGACCTGCCCCAAACATATCACCGTTGAACGACAACTTGGACCATCTGGGTCCAAGTTCCTGTTTTTCCGCAATCCCCTCCCCCTCGGTACCAGTCCAGCTGGATGATACAAAAAAGGTCAAACCTTATATACTGGTGGTCCGAGAGGGATTCGCGGGAGTCGTGTCCAAGGACCCTCCACCCTTTTACCCGTCGGATCATATCCGCAGAGCACCACGTCAGGTCAACAACCGATGACCCGTTCGCCCTCATGCACGTGGGGGTGCTGCCCACATTTGCTAGATACAAATCAAGTTCGGACATAAGGTCCAGCAATCTATGCCCCCGCGTGTTCGTGTCCCGGCATCCCCAGGATCGCGACCTACAATTAAAGTCACCGGCGACCATAATCTGAGATCGTCCACACCAACGGACCTCGTCTTTAATTTCGTCGAGTGCTTCTTCAAACTCTCCGATTGGGAGATTCGGTGACACGTAGCAAGCCACAATGGCAACCTTGCCACATATTACGGAGACGAATCCCCTCCCCCTGTGCCGCAACACACAAGGGAAGGGGGCCGTGTCCCTCCACACTACTGCCGCTAAGCCTGTCCGATCCGCCAACCAGAAAGAGGGCGTCCCTGGGATATGGTGTGGTTCGGACACAATAACTATGTCCAAACCCCACTCCCTTATATATTGGGTGCACAGATCCTGTGCGCCCGAGCTCCGATTAAGGTTAGCCATTTCTAGGCCGTGCTCCCTCAGACCCCCGAATCTGGCTCTTCGACGTCCTCTCTCCGGCTTGGCACCTCGGACCTCTCATTCTATGCCCATAGGGTTTTCCAGCCCCGTAACATACGAGACACCTTGCTTCAAATTCGCATGCATCAGCCCTGTGTCCAGGTGTGCCGCAATTAAAGCAAGCGTCCTTCCTCTCCTCCTGGTTAGTGCACGCCGCCCGGACATGTCCAAATCTCCAGCACTTAAAGCACTGGAGCGGCGCAGCCTCCAACAGCTCCACCTTGGCCATCGTCCAGCCGACGCACACTCGGCCAACAGTACTCGCCTGCACCGCCGCCGCCACCGGCATCTCAACCCAGGTCATTAAGAGACCTCTCCTCATCGTCTTGATAGCGCCAACCCTTACTTCTCCAGGGGCGCATCCACCAGCCTTGCTGATCTCGATGGCCATTTTCTCGGGCGTCGCGGATTCGGCCAACTCCAGGACCCTAACCTCGGCCATTTTGGTCGGAGCCCCGATAGTGGCCCTATTACCAAAGACTTCAGCCAATCTGCCGGCCAGCAGACCTGCCTTATTTTGTGCCTGTTCGCCTTTTATGGCTATCATCACCGCATTCGTTTGTGCCTTTCTCATCCTAGGTTCATCAATACCTAACTCCTCGAGTGAGATCTTCTCCTCCGCTTCCGCAACAGCGTCACGGTAAGAGAAGCCCTCACCCTTGCCAGTAATTGTAACTACTGCCGTCCTTGGGATCCTCCTCTTGGCCCTCAGGAGAGGCGGAGGAGGCCTTTGGACTGATGCCCGCCCTGCGGCTGGGGGACTGACCGGACCACCACATTTTCTGAAGTTTGCCTCTTGCTCTTTTTGTTCCTCTTCCTCCTCTTCGAGGGAGAGACAACTTCCTACCAATTATCCTCGTTGACACTGCGCCCCTCCGGGAGTGGAGTTCCAAAGACCTCAACAGTCTCCATCGGAGTACTGAGGGCCTGGTAACCCGTCATTCTCGGTCGGACGCCGCTGCCTCCCGCGACTACTGCTGCACTCTCTACACTAGGAGCAGAAGCAGAAAGAATCTCCTTCCGAATCGCCATCAATGACTTGACCTACCTATCAATCGTCTCCAGGTGCCCAGCAACCACCGCGTTGACCGCCGTAGCCCGCCCGGAGCCCGATTGACCTGCGGCCCCCACCTTTGCCGCCGTAATCTTTACAGCATTCCGCTGTTCAAGGGGAGTCGCTTCCCTCACAGACGTCGAGCTCTTCCATCCAGCATTATTAGGGGGGGGGGGAGGAAGAGGGAGAGGGAGAGGGAACATTTCCCTCCGTCCTCACACTCTTGCTACCTACTCCTCCATTCTTCCTCGTACTCCTATCCTCCTTTTTAGGGGTCGCACCTTTGGGAACCAGAGGGGGGAGAGGGCACCTGCTCCATCTCCACCTCCCCTTCCGATCCCAAACTACGGGCCTTTTCTTCCTTTGAGGTGAGGCCGGAGAGGTCCGGACACTCCGGGCCGCTCTGACCTCCTCTTTCAATCGAGAGATTTCCCTCTCCTCCTCGAGCTTGTACGTCAGTTCTATGTTCTTTTGTCGAATAAAGGCGGGATCCCCCTTATCCACAGCCTTCTCGACAAGAGCAACCAGTCCTGCTCCCAGGCTATTACCTGCCACCCTCAACTTCTTAATCATTGTCCCTTTCAGGTTTCTACTTTTCGTTCGGATAAACTCGATGTTTTTTAGCCACTGCTTTAGGGCTTCCCCTACGGCTGTGGCGTCCATTCTTCGAAAGTCCTCCACTACGTCCTCCGGTTCAGTAACCTCTTCCACATCAGAGGCAGGGCCCCTCTCACGGTCAGAGCGGTCCCTATCGGACTGCCCTTCGTCCTTGGGCTTAGCCGCTTTCTTCCTGGCAGCCCTGGTCTTCCTAGTGGGTGGAGGCATCTCCTCTTCATCACTATCCGATATTGATGAGGGTGAGGGGGAAGTGACAAGTCTCCTTGCCCCTCGTCCGCCCACCCTCTCCCTAATAACGGGCGATCCCGCGTCTATCGGACTGCCCATCGGGGTTTCTTCCACTGCGCGAGTGGTTGAGTTCCCTGACCCAGTCGCCTCCGGAAGAGGAGGAGGAGTCCTGGTACCCTCCGTACCCAACTCTCTCCTCGCCCTTTCCTCTAATCCATCCATAAAGGCCGCGTCATCTTCTATGTCGATGTCAACTCCAACGTTGACACCAATAAACTCAGGTCGCTGGGTCTCTTCTGCTACTCGGCCCTCGCCAACAAATTCCGACACCAGTGAACCTCTCCTCGAGCCACTCCTCGACCCATTACTGGATCCTAACGATCCTCTCCTAGCGACGTTCCTGGAGGTGGTTCCACCCCCCTTCGAAACATGCCTTTCCTCGCTCGTCCTCTCCTTAACTTCGTCATTTTGTTTATAAATATTCATTTCGAATCCCACGATTACCTAGGGAAATAAACCGTCCGCGGTGGTAGAGCCCCGGTTGCCACCGTAAGGCCTGCATACGACTGGGTGCGGCCCGGTACCCAGAAGGCCCCGTTTAAAACACCACACCCCTGGTGCCACGCAGCCTTCGGCACGGTTGCTAACGCCTTGGCTTGGGCCCCCAGTAAGGTCGGAAGGAACACCGGTGGCGAACAACCCCCACCACCAAGGGTGATCCCCGGAGGGATCGGTCGGCTCTTAGTTAACCGTCCGCCGCGACGCTTAGCACCCGCCGAGCGCCACGGCGGACAGCCGTAAGCCCCCCCACCACGACAAGGTGGCCGACAACGGGGCAGACTCAATTTGACCTTGATTAATACACGTTTTCGACTTTTGGCCAGCTTTTCGGGATTTCGTCCCACTGTGCGTCCATCGGTGCGTTCCAAGCCAGTCGAGTAGAGGCCCGTCTACCCGTTTGGTCGGCGTTTTGTCGAATTCGAGCGACGCGAAGCGTCGCGAGATAAGTTCGTTGACCGACCGCCGTCCCCTACAAACTTGGGGGAGCGCCGCGATAGCGGCGCGGGGGCGGTAGCCCCCCGGGGGTTGACGAGCGAAGCGAGCACGGGGCCGACGCCCTTTAGTAACTTTAAATAGAATTGGCAACGTTGCATCATAGGGCTCGTGCATGGCCGGATGATGGGGCGACAGTAAGCAACGTTTAACGCCACCGGTGTACAAGCGCAATCCGCAGTACACTGATTGTGAGTTCGGTGATTTATAGAGGTTATGTTTCAGAGCTGTACGGATATACGATTATTCTACTCAGGACCGTACTCCTGTCATTTAATAAACCATGTGATGCGACGTTGCCAGATTTCAAGTTTGAATATTGTTCAAAAATATGAAAATGTAAATAACTTGAATATTTGTTGGCCTTATCTTATTTATTCATTATCAGTATTATAGGGAATATGAGTATATTATACTGCCGTGCTAAGCTGAAAGGTCCTAAGTGACAAAATATCCATTTTTGTCCTAAAAGGATACTGTGGTAAATAACATAATTTCTCAACTGTTTTTCAAAGCTAAACTGTTCTATCTATTTTTAAATACATATTTTTAAATACATAAATTTGAATTCGATTCCACTTATGACAAGGATGGCAACATAAATTAAAGGTAATTGCATTTTACTCAAACTAACAGTTTCACCAGATAGGACCTTTCAGCTTAGCATGGCAGTATATCGCTCACTGAGTTCTATAGTGGCACAATTCAAAAAACTGACATTTTTATTTAAAATATAGTATACAATTTGCTGATTTCAAATATGGCGTTAATTAAAAATGTCAGTTTTTTGAGTTGTGCCACTATAGAACTCAGTGAGCGATATAATATACTCATATTCTCTATAATAGTGATAATGAATAAATAAGATAAGGCCAATAAACATTCAAGTTATTTACATTTTCATATTTTTGAAAAATATTCAAATTTGAAATCTGGCAACGTCGCATCACATGGTTTATGAAATGACAGGAATGCGGCCCTGAGTAGAATAATCTTATATCCATACAGCTCTGAAACATAACCTCTATAAATCACCGAACTCAGTGTACTGCGGATTGCGCTTGTACACCGGTGGCGTTCAACGTTGCTTACTGTCGCGCCATCACCCGGCCATGCACGAGCCCTATGATGCAACGTTGTCAATTCTATTTAAGGTTACTAGGGGGCATCCACCCCTGCTCGCTTCGCTCGCCAACCCCCGGGGGGCTGTCGCCCCCGCGCCGCTGTCGCGGCGCTCCCCCAAGTTTGTAGGGGACGGCGGTCGGTTAGCGGACTTATCTCGCGACGCTTTGCGTCGCGCGAATTCGAAGTGTAGTTCACATTGTGAACTATATTTGTGCCAGTTTTATTTAAAATATAGTACTTAACTATACAGTTTGCTGATTTCAAATATAAAAATGTCACTTTTTTGAGTTGTGCCACTATAGAACTCAGTGAGCGATATGACGTAGAATTACTGATTTATAAGGGGCCCGCCTGTGGCACATTGAAAATACGCTCCTAAGCGCAAGGAATACCTTAATTTTTTATGGAAGTCAAATCTGCTGGGGGGTTCCCACTTCAGAATCGTTTGTAGTTTTATGTAGTGCCTTCGCATTCGTTTATAGTACTCGGTAAACAAAGTTACATGCGATAACTTTTTCTCGCGGGAAAACTACACACAAAAAGTGCTTTATTATTTTAAAAAAATATACTCAAACGACTCTGAAAAGAGAGCTCCAAGAAGATTTGACGTGGGTAAAAAATTGACAAAGTTACCAAACTATTTCTTGTGAAAGGACTATAAACGAAAAGAACTTAACTACAAATAACTAGAAACGATTCAGACATCGGTAAAAATAAGCTACTAAATGGGTGAATTTCGAAAACGCTGTACCTTTTTTAGGAAAGTAAGACTACGAAGGAAAGCTTCACTACAAGCAACTACAAATGATTCTATATATACAGGGGAGATTAGGGTAAAATAATCCACCGTAATTTTGGCGTCAATAATAACGAAACCTATTTAATCGGTACGACAATAAGTTCCTAGTATAGTTGTCGTATAACTCATGTAGTAGCGTCCACCAAAACATCTTCATCGTTCAACAATTAGGCCAGTGCAATTAAGATCGCTCGTGGAACAAAATGCCCTAAAGCTGATTTATGCGGCATTATTTAGCTTTTGTGGCCCTGATTAATATACTAAAAGTCACCATCCCTCCGAGGGTGCAAACAACCCCAAAACTATCCCTAAAGGTACATTTTTTTAGTTTTTTTCAAATATCTTAAAAACGGCTTTTTTTTTTAAATTAAAGACTAAAATGAAAACCAATAAAATTACCTATAAAATGGTATATAGCAGTGCATAATTTTTTGGAAACCAGTGGCGGGCTGGTATTGTTTAAAATTGCGAGACGTACATCCACCCTCAA
Organism: Xiphydria camelus; assembly: GCA_963678675.1. Classification (NCBI taxonomy): domain Eukaryota; kingdom Metazoa; phylum Arthropoda; class Insecta; order Hymenoptera; family Xiphydriidae; genus Xiphydria; species Xiphydria camelus. Next base: position 20,605,515 of record OY783191.1, read on the forward strand.
TATTACGTTTTACGCAGTGAAAATACTCCGAGTTAGTTTATTTAAGACAATAGAATGTTAAAACATTGCGAAAAAAGTAAACATATATATATGTGTGTATACCTATATATGTCAAAATATGTTACGTTAGTGGCGTGCAGTAAGTGTCCGAAGACGATACAGATTTTTCAATGCTCAAAAATGATGTAATTGGTTTGAATTGTTCTGTTCAGAACAATTGAAGTTTAAATTGCTTATCACTTGGAGAAAATCCAGTCAAAATTAAGGCAGTGGCGTATAGTGAAGTTTTAAAGTCGAATCAAAAATGGCTATTAATATGGCTAAAGAATCGTATCTATTATACTAAAAGTATATATCAAATATTTATTTTCCTACGCTCAAGAAACAATATACATTCAATACTCGTACTTACATTAGAGTATATGTACAATAAAAAATCTAGATAAAATCTTCTTCGTCGTCTTCTTTTTCAGCGGGTTGAAATATACTGCTACAAGACTGTCCTTGACATTGCCCACACAGATTTGAACAGTTTAGACCAGATTTCTTACACTTACACAGCTTTCCACAATCAGTCTTACAGTTACAGAATATGATGTCGGTGGTAAAGAAGTTAATGAGAAGTTTGCACTTAAACTCTGTCTTGATGCATTGTTGTGAAAGGACCCCGCACAATCCTTATGGGAAGTGGCTCCCGGTAGATTCGGCTGGACTTCACATATGTTGTAGATCTTGGTGTTCTGATCAAAAGTTATCATTGCCGCAACAACGAAAAATGGACAGTTTTTGAGTTTCGGGACCTTAAGGAGGAACATCAGTGAAATGAAAATGCACCAATTACTAAGATTTTTTTCTTATAATCTTCACTTCATTAGAACGCTACTGTAAAAATTTGAAAGAAATTCACTTAACCGTTTTTTTTATTCATGTTTGAAAAGTCACTGATTAACATGGAACCTTATGGGCCGATGATTTCATAGTAATAATATTGGCTCTTAAAATGGAAGCAATATGGTAAAAAGAAAATGTTTTATTTTGCATGTAGTTATAAACTTCTATCCTGCACAGTTTAAACCAATTTCTCTTAGTAGTTTTTGTGTAATTTAGTAAAAGGTTTCAAGAAAACGGAATTTTTGAACGATTAGAGGAAAACGTGGCAATAGTGCGTGACGTCAGAGGAGAGGTCAGACGGTGCGCTAGGATTCAAACCCGAGACTAATACAGCATGACCCGCGCAGCACCGCACAATTGCAGGGACCTTCAAATTTACCATCGGCCAGGCTTGGTCGGTACTCTCATTTACCTGTATACCGGTAGAAGTCGAGTCGGTAGTTAGAGTTGGTGTCAATTCGGGAGATCGAAGCGTCCAATCTCGAAATCGTGAATTTGTGAATTATGGTGAGTAATTTCCTTTCCAACGATAACATTGTGCCGTAATATTATACATTTTGAAAGCAATACTTGGCTACTGATAGAACCCACGTAAACATAATATAGCTTTGAGGTTATGAATATCAAAATATGTACGCAGCTGTCACGCGTAGAATTATGTCGGTAAGTGACTGTTTTTACCGACACATCTCATACCAACCTCGTGGTCAAAAACTGCGATGTTGCCACGTTTTTCTCATTTTCGTACTCGAATAAATAATGTAAAATTTAACAGTAGGAAATTTAAATAAATATTACATTGATTTTATATCAATAATAGTGCAATGATAAGCCACATTTTGTGACATTAATAAGGTATATATCATTTTTGAGTGAACTAAAATGTCATTATCTGATATTGGCAATATGCATCGAAAGCTTTGTTCTTTCCCTCCTCTCGCCTCACCCCGTAGAGAGAGTACTGATGTTCCTCCTTAAGGATGTATCACCTATATATCAAATCCTAACAGAACTTTATGAAATTTGCACAGACAGTGTATATGATTAAAACAAGTTAACCTGCAAAATTTAAAGTCGATTGTCTGTCTAGTTAAAAAGTTATGCAGCAATGAAATTTCATTAATTTTTCACGGGTTCAAACATTAAATCGACCGATATTAAACGGTGAATTAACCCGAAATAACTAAGAAAAATTCTTGAAATTTGTCTGGTTTACTAAGAGATTAGGGGTTAATGTTCATGCCAAATTTCATGAACTTCGTCTATCCCATTTTCGAGTTATTCCATAAAAATGTCAATCTTGATAGAAAGGCACGTTAAACGTGGCAACAACGCTTGCATGTAGTGCAGTGAAGGAGGTACTACTCAAGAAACCCCGAGAAAAAATTCTTATAACAGGGGCGTAAGAATACGTATGACAGGGGAGTGAATTTAAGGTTATGAACGCATCGGAGTCGTAGGTTACGTCGTATGCATCATGTGTTCTATGTTTCCTTCTCTTTCATCGATATCCTGATATTTTTAAAGACATTTTGGTTCAAATATGGACGCTGCAGGGCCCCCTTTCTCGAGTCACCCGCAAGGGAAACGTATACGCTTCTTAGCGAATAGGCCAATCAGGACCTCCATCACAACGGAATACTTGATCCTGATTGGTCTATTCGCTAAGAAGCGTATACGTAACTTTGCGAGTGACTCAAGAAAGGAGGCCCAGGGCTGGCAACTGTGAGGCACGTAAACATAAACTTAGCGTTGTTGTCACATTTCACGCATTCATAGGGCACAGCTTATCAATTTGATTAAAAAGTTATTGCTTATCATTTTCTCTTTTTAATTATATAAATAAATGTTAAATACATAGTGCTTCATTCTTACTATGACGCGAAGAGCCTAGTATGAATATACTATTTCTAAATTTTTATTTTTTATAGTTGTATCTATTTGTACAGAGTTACAGATAAAAGTTTTTCTCAAGAAATTAAATATTGTCAAATTAGCTTAAATACATTTTAAAAATGGTAAAAAAGCATTCAACAGATATAATGACATTCATTATATCATTTAAGACGCTTTTATTATGATTCAACAAACTTCTGGTTCAGACTATATAGGTGGTACATCCTTAAAAGTTCATACTTTTTGCTTTCCGTCATACGGTCTACATTGTACGGCAGGGAGGCGAGGAGAGGTGAGGATACCGGGAGGGTTGCCAGTCGCGCGCACGGTCACTTAAGGAGGTTCATCGGCTAATGAAGTTTCTATACATTTGCTTGAAATTTGGACCATATGTTATTAATAGTTCTATCTATACATTCATCAAATTATTAGAACCGTGCCCATACCAAAGTGGAGATATTCACTTTCAAAGTTGAGAGTTTTAACATGCAAGGTATTGGGATCTGACATGGGGGAGGAGCTTAGTTCGAAAAATCCAATATGGCCGAAATGAGTATACTCTACCGACACAGAGTCTTATGGGAGTGAAGTCATTATTTATTGTTTTGGCACGCGCAGGGCTCCGCGAATCCTTCCCAACTTTCACTAGACTCGCGGGAGGACACGAGCACCCTTTTCCCTCCGTTATCGTCCAGGGTTGACCTCCCATAAATATAAATTCAGCCTTCGAGACGCGTATATGCCTGTCCCTGGATGGGCGCATCACGGAACGTCGACGTATCTGCCGCGCAACCCCGGAGTCTTTTTCACGTTTTTACTTTTCCACTTTCTCGAAATTTTCTTCTCACATCGTGAAATGGAAAAAATCCGCCCTTGTGCCGAAGCATATGGCATTCCTTACGAGCCGTTTTCCGGCAGTCGTGAAAAATTCGTTATCGTGTTCGTATCTCCTGCTCCTCACTTACGCAAGCATCGCACGGTACAAGCATCGCACGGTACAAGCATCGCAAGTGTTCCCGGACATTCGTTGTTAACCCGAAAATAAAATCTACGTATTTACCAAACTACAACATCAGGGGACATGTGCACAACATTGTAGGCGAAATTAAAGATGGGACTATCAAAAGTGTTGTGTGTTCCTGTACAGCGGGCCAAGGAGAAAAATGCAAACACATTGTAGCAACACTCCTTCATTTACACAGGTGAGATTCTAAGATTAAAAACGTCACTCTCTCATGTGTATTTATGTTAACCCATTCGCATCAAAGCCGGATCGAAATCAGAGCCGTGCGGGTTTCGCGAGCCCCGCGTACGTAGTCTTAAACGAGATGCACTCGCGAGGAAAACCTGTTGATCGAATTTACGAGTATTGTAGTAACATATTTATGAAAAATTGTACATATATTGAATAAATGTGGAAGGCAGGATTAAGTGTTGTAAATCCCAAGGAAACTCCAGTGCTCGGTTCCTATGTCCCGGCCGACGTACACGTACACGGGACCCTGTAGCATTGAGGAACTTTCCCGGATCTAATTTATGACTCAAAGGGTCCCAAGGAATGTCGAATTTTTCCCTCGCACCGGTCTAGGGCCAAAATGCGAGAAGCATTTGGGCGAATACGCGACATACATACATTAATCCAATGCCAGTCACTCGCTAACCCACTAAACGGTATACTAGGAATAGTTTTACTTCTCGCCACCAGACGGCGTATCGAGACATGTCAGATCCCAATAGACAAAACATAAGCTAGAGGGCCGTTTTCATTTATAGCAGCAGAAATTGTCTATATATTTTGTTAAAAAACTAATATATGATGTATGATGATGTTAGGAATGATATATTACAAGATAGGGATACCCAGCCATACTGTTTTTACGTAATTATAATTCAAAGTACTTAACTTGACTGCATCGCTCTATGGAAAGGAGAGCAGCGATCTTCGCTTTTTTCAACGTGCGCTAGTATGAGTGTATACATATAGGACGCAGGCTACCACCCTAGTGTTAGTATGTACAGTCTACGTTAAAAGTTGTAAAGTATGAAGAGGGGCGCGCTATAGGAAAAGAGTATAGAACAAGCGACTAAGCTTTTGGTTACGATTACAGCCCTTGAACGTCCTTAACTACGCGGTTGCCTCACTCCGGCCAGGTCGCAGGAGAGGGAATAGGCTATGACGTAGCTCAGAATGTACGAGCGGCAACACAATCCCAATGAAGTTATAGAAATGATAAATAGTGAATAGAAAGCTTTTATCAAAATGTAACCACACTAGAGATATGCGCCAAAAAAAATACAGACAATTTTACTCTAATTCAGATATGTCCACGTCGTTGATCCTGGGCAACGCAAAGAGCGGGTAACATTATACACACATGTACATTTGCATACATATGACAAATACATACACAGATGCACACACATATGTAGGTGTGTAGAGGGTCGCGCGTGAACGACCGTTTCCCTGCCGTACAATATGTAGACCGTATGACGGAAAGCAAAAAGTATGAACTTTAAGGTCCCGAAACTCAAAAACTGTCAATTTTTCGTTGTTGCGGAACTGATAACTTTTGATCAGAACACCAAGATCTACAACATATGTGAAATCCAGCCAAATCCACCGGGAGCCACTTCCCATAAGGATTGTGCGGGGTCCTTTGAAAAAGCGTAGCTGATTTAGCGTATTTACTGACTTTCCGGCACCATACAGAGCCAATAGAAACTCTTCTCCAATAGCGATTATATCCTTCTTGTCTGCAGTGGGATTTAAAAAAATGGCTACTTTGGCTTGTCCTGATGTTTCTCTAAAAGCCTATAGGGTGACTTCGCCGGTTTTCAACCAGATTACATTAGTTTGGTTTTCAACAATGCGCAAATCCAATATATACGCAGATGTTTAAACTAAAACATATACATATCGAATCCACAGGAACTACAGAATTGGCCTAAATGTTAAAAATGTATCTAAATCTTTCTGAAAATTAAAAAAGTACGTATATGATAAAAAATTCTGTTTTTCCCCATTCCCGACCACCCATTTCCTAAGGTTAGTTTTAAACCGTAAGGGGGTGCCACTTCTTATAAGTGTAGTTGAATGGTGGTTTTATGCAGTGGCGTAGTCAAAAATATAAAAAATGCACTGATATTCTTATTTTCAAAGCTGGTCGAAAACAGGGTGCGGTCGGCTAACCGGCGAAGTCACCCTATGTAGACAACTTTCCTTTTTTATAAATTGCCGAGGTAGTATCACATCCAAAAACGGTATGGGAAAATAAAATCGAAGCACGCGCGCATAGTACCTACCTTATTTTGAAGCGCATTTATGTTCGTTGTTTTATTAGGTTTTGTAGTGCTGCCGGGTCTTAACATACAAATATTGTCCATTTTCCATTTGAATAACAGTAATACCATTAAATCAGTATCTTCACCAACCAATGTTACCGATTTTTCTAACTTTCTTGCTTCAAGAACTTTCTCCGCTATGAGTGTATCTGCATCCCCATGTGCTTGGAAAACTTTAATATCAGCTGTTTCGAGATGTTGGCTTAGTTGTGAAATAAACAATTTTTTATTGTTTTCATTTTAAAAAATCGGGGCCTATTAATGATTGCCATTTTGTGGTCTATTAACCGTAAGACTGATTGTGGAAAGGCCAAATGTTATCCGTCTTCACTTGCATTTAGCCGCCTAGCATACGCCTATTACGTAATGAAGGGCCGATTGTAAAATTTCTTACATTTCAGAAACACTTTGAAATAAAAAAATACCTATCTTTATTGATTTAAAACTATTTGTTCTTTATTTTCGAGTACTTTTACATGGGAAAATAATTCGATGGCATTTACGCTGAGAATAGTGTTTTTTTTGAAGGCCGAAAAATATTTAATGACTTTTGACACTTGCTGTACGTCATTGGTTTATTCAAATTGTGTACATATATACACCAAATTGTAGGTAATTTTAATGGCTTTCATTTTGGTCTCTTACATTTTTTCAAAAAAAGGAGTAGTTTTTGAGATATTTGATAAGAACTAAAAATGTACCTTTAGGGGTAGTTTTGGGGTTGTTTGCACCCTCGGAGGGATGGGGACTTTTAGTATGTTAATCAGGGTCAAAACAACTAAATAATCCCGCATAAATCATCTTTAGGGCATTTTGTTCCACGAGCACCATGTTATCAAAAATAACTTCCCTGGCCTCAATTGAAGGGTGTCCGGTTCAAACATGCTAAGTGCCAAAATCGGAATACTTGGGATATCGTCGAAAAACTATGGTCGCGATGCTATCAAGCGGTAAGAACCGATACTCAGAATTCCGTCTATCGTGCGACGGAACAATAAACCTAAACAAAACTCGATGCACTAAAATATACGCACTACGTGATAAATATCAACAATACCGTCAGGACTCGGTAGCACTTAGTTTATTTGTACCAAAACGAGACCTGGCATTTGTTGCAACGGCCATCTTTGGTTCCTCTGTGTATCTATTCAGGATGAGTTTGGCACTTGGCATCTGTATAAGATATAGGCAATTGTATGTAGAATATGTGCACCTTAATATCTCAAAATTAAGAAAATTGGCACTTAGCATGTTTGAACCGGACACCCTTTAAATAAATAAAATTCATTTTTCGGTAACCTGATTTATAAGGTAGGTAATTACTCTGTTTATTTCATTCCAACCATGAACAGCTATATATATTATTATTCACGTATATAACGTATTATTCATGTATATAACTTATTAGATGCCATTATAGAAGATACTTTATGGAGTAACTTCCGGCTTTAATATCCAATTTGTCACTCGAAATTTTTGTAGGTTATCTTCTAAATATAAATGTGCCAAGGGTGCCAAATGCTCTCGAGTGGTGGGGCAAAATGATGCATACTCTAACGTGGACGTCAACGATGACGACGACGATGTTTTCACTTGTGATTTACGTTTGAAGATATGAAAGCTTACTTCAGCTATCGTTTTGTTAATTTAATGATTATATTCTTCTTTTTCCTATATTGGCCTCTTAACACATTATAATAAATGCTCATAAAATAAATGGATAGACCTATTATATTTATTTAACTGTACTGCAATCTTATTAAGCGGTGTTGTAAATAAACTATAAAAATCGGCTTTCTCATTTATTTTATACTAGCAGCCCGTCCCGGCTTCGCACGGTTGGATTGTGGATTGATTTTGGCCGTCATTTGACGAATTTTTAGCAGATATCTATAGATATAACCAAAGATTTAACAAATCTAATATCACCATTGTATAGCCACGGAAAAATCCTAAACCCTACTATCAGAAAGAATTTGTATAGGGCCCATAGCTTTCATGGTACGAAGCCGAACTGTAGTTGACCTCAATTTTACCTCCGCTGACCATAAAGGTCACATTTAAAAAATCGTCAAGGACATATTTGAACGTAAAATTTCCCTCTCTTTTCATTTCCTTTATCAAAAATAAGGGTTCCCATTTAGGGTCATGGTCAAGGTCAAATCCAATATGACCATTGTATAGCCATAGAAAAATCCTAAAATTTTTGTATTAAACATTTTTCTCTAAAATTATTTCCCGCTGAGATAATTAGCCGTACCGTGACTTTTTGAACACGCTGTATAAGATTTACTAACTCAGAAACCTTCGCGGATATGCGTCCAACTGTTCCCCAAATTTTCATCGCAATCGGATGAACGGTTTAGGAAGGCATAATAATCATCCGTACCGGTACTTTTTGAACACCCTGTATAAGATTTACTAACTCAGAAACCTTCGCGGGCATGCGTAGAACCATTCCCCAACTTTTCATCGCAATCGGATGAACGGTTTAGGAAGGCATAATAATCATCAGTACCGATACTTTTTGAACACCTTTTATAACATTTACTAACTCAGAAACCTTCGCGGGCATGCGTCCAACCATTCCCCAGTTTCATCGCAATCGGATGAACGGTTTAGGAAGGCATTTCATATTACCTTAAAGGTCACGGTCAAGGTCAAATTCAATACGACCACTGGGTAGCCAAGGGAAAATCCTTAAAGTTCTGTATTAAACATTTTTCTCTCCAATGTTTTCCCGCTGAGATAATCGGCCGTACCGGGACTTTTTGAACACCCTGTATAAGATTTACTAAGAAACCATCGCGGGCATGCGTCCAACCATTTCCCAAAATTTCATCGCAATCGGATGAACGGTTTAGGAAGGCATAAGAGACATACAGACAGACACAGACAGACAGACAGACAGTCAAACATTCATTTATATATATATAGATAGGGGATCAATTTTTTCCATCCGGAGAGGCAAAACGATCCCTTTTTACACTACTTTACAATTTTAAGTATAACTGTTTTGATTGAATAAAAGTTTTGAAAAGAAAAAATGTACAATGTAACTGAATGATACAACTAGATATACCTATTAGTCGGGGAGCTGGCATCCAAAATGTGCAAGAATTTTCTCAAAGCTAATTTTTTGAGATCAGGTTACTTTTTAGTGATGGAAAGTAACTGTAGAGTCAGCACTTCCGGTACCGGGACATCTGGCGCTGGGACGCTCGCAAAGGTGTCATATTAATTAACGTCTCTAAACTCTTTTCTCAAAGCTCAAAATTTATAGAAAACGAGCACATCTCTCTATTCTATAAAATAGTTTTTCGGATCGACGACCGACCGAACTATCCGAAACCCACCCCACCAATCGCCCACTGACGCATCGGTCCACCTATCGCCTACCGCGGCATCCTCCCACCAAGCGCGTCCCCCTCCACCACACGTCGACCGCCAATGGAATGCAGTATGCTATCGGTCGTCGATCGGTGCGGTGCAAGCCAGTCGAGTAGAGGCCCGTCTACCCGTTTGGCCGGCGTTGCAAGCCAGTCGAACAGATTATTACACATCTTCGGCTTCACATAATTACTATGTCGGAAAAAACTCTACGACAATTTATGTCGGCCGCCAACGGGATTTAGGACCGATTCCACCAACTCTGATTAAATGCTTGATTACCTAATCACGATTATATTTAATCGGCGTTCTAATCATGATTAACTGCACAATTCGTTCCACCATGAATTTTTAACCCCCGATTATCTAATCATATACCCTCTTCCCAATAAGTTTTGGTTTTGTTGTAACGGTGATTCTGATTGGTTCATCAACGGAACTTGTAATGGAGTAGGGGGAGAACCTGACGTGATCAACTGACGCGCTGCAAGCCGAGCTCAGTGAGCTGCCGAAATCTCCAACAGAATTTAAAAAGGAACCAGTTGCATAATACCGGAGAGCAAGCAGTTGTACTCTGGGTGTAATAGCGTGGTTTCTGAAATGTGCACTCCCTTTATTTAGTAAAGATACAGAAAATTTTACGCGATTTTTAACGTAATATGATAATGTTGCGATATTTAAAAATAGATTATATATTATTTATAAGAAGTAATTTATCTTTCTGTAGCGTGTTGCAAATTATGTACAATTTTCAGAAGCAAAGCTTCAACACTGTCTTTCGATAACCGAAAACGCGTAATGAAATCCAAATCATCCAAAGTTTGGAAATAATTAATTCGTTCCTTAATTAAATGTGGCCTTCTATCAATTTCGATACCATTTTCATTATCAGATGATGATAAAATATCGTCGTAAAAAAAATTCATGTCCGGTATAGTATTGCACAGCAGTGAAACTTCGACTTTGAGGTTATGTTGATCCACATTAATCACTGGTTAAGTTCTTAACCGGCCAAAAATGGCCGATTAAGTTCAACGGCGATTATCTCACTTTAATCATGGTTTAACAATTGGTGGGACGCAAGAGCTTGATTAAATTAAGCTAATCGGAAATTAACAATTTAATCAGAGTTGGTGGTTTCGGCCCTTAGTATGCTATCGATCGTCGATCGGTGCGTTGCAAGTCAGCCGAGCAGCCCAGCAGATTATTACATAGCGTCTCCTTCTATTACCATGACGGAAAATCACTACGACAATCTATGTATATCCTCTTCCTTCTCCTCCTCCTCCTCCACCTCCACCTCTTCCTCCTACTTGACCAATTCCTACGGGAGTTTATTTCTTTTGACCGGTTTTTGCCATAATGCCATAATATAATGATATACATATACATAATACACACGAAATAATGGTCAGTGCTCATTTACGTAGGAAATGGGCGTTCGGAATTAAGTAAAAGCACTGCGTTCTCACTACAAAAAATATTCTTTATCAGAATGCGCTTGGAAGAAACTCTCAAACTCTTCACGGAACTAAGTAATAGGGCATACGGGGATCATGATATGGACCATCGATGACTGGTTTCTTTCTTTCGTCTAGTCCAGTCATTGAAGTCCTGAATTAGAAATAATTAAAGAGGATCTGAATTTTTTACAGTAGGTACTTTTTGCACCCTACAACAACTTCCTGATATTTTGAAGGATCATCCCCGGTCGGATTGTTTAAAAAAGAGATGTAAACAAAAAAAACGATTTTTTGCGAATATCTCTTCAACTTTCAAGAATAACGAGAAAATCTTCAAATAAAAGTTGTAAACAATCGAATTTATAATAAAAAAGTCTTAGTGAAATTTTTACCTATATGCAATAGGGAAGCGGCAAAATGCGTTCAAAGTTTGCGCACCACCTAAGGGAGCATGCTGCGCTTAAAAAATTCATAAGAAATCGAAAAATTACTCTTTTTCGATGATTTTTTTTTAAATCGCATCTACAGGAGTAGACCTACATTTTGAGAGATAAAGAAAAAAAAATTAATGCATTATTAATGCGATTATTGATTATTTTAGATTTTAAACCGATTCTTTTCACTGAAAACATTGGGGAACAATTTTTTTTCTTTTAACTTGGTATTCGTTAGATTATTATCTAAAAAAAAGTCCTCTACGGCTTCGCACTGAATACCTTCTGTGTGGAGATATAATATAATATAATACAACTGATTTTCTGGTGAGTGGCAGTCCTGAATGAAATCTGTGGCCGCACCACTGTACTGGGGACCGACAGAGAACGCGCATATATTCCCGACTCTCTCTTAGTCATAAACGCGTTCTGCACTGCGCGAAGCCGTCTGTGCCTCTACCAAGGAGTAGGTGTCCAACTACCTGCTCTTTACCTCTGTAGACCTTCGGCACGCTGCCAAAAAGTGCAATGGTAGTATCAGGTATGCCCTTTGAGGTTTCGGTAATAATGCATATTAGTCCAAGAGCCAGAGCCAAAAAAGGTCTCTGAATTTAATAAGCCCAGTTTTTTTATAGTTTATAACAGTGGTTGTGTAGACAAACATACTGCGGTCAGTCAAGCGAAAGCTGGGGCATATGTCTCAGGGACGCTATCAAAGTTGTCGTTCCTGCCGGGGTAATAATTTGAATTTAATAAGGTTGAAAATCGGTATACAACTTGTATATTGCATATAAATAAAGGTTACGAAGTCAGTCAGCTGAATGTGGGGGCGGAGCTGGTCAGTCAGCAAAAAAAGAAATGTAAATTTCGCGCGCGCTCGGCGTTGCAGGCGATTTCAAATCAGAGTATAGAAAAGAGCGCAGGTATACTCGTAGGGGGGGTAAGAGACAATAGCTCGGGGTCTGTTCCGTCGCACCGAGCGTACATAGGTCGTAAATATCACGGACAATTCGTTAACAGCCATCTCCCGCAGTGCCCGCTTTGACCGGTACCGTCATAAAAGTGATCCGAGCCGGCTAAAGGAGAGGAGTGTCCGATGCCGCCGATGAACAATTGGGGAATTTTGATACTTAGTTTTTCCATTTCGCCAGCGTCATCGACATCCTTCCCCTGGCCGATCAGGGTGCGTCGCGTCGCGTCACGTTAGCCCACGCTATCCCTTCCATTGGGCTACGATTCGAATATATAAATCGGGGCTAAAAGCGTGTCCTTCAATGTACTATCAACCATCAAGTGTCGTGTCTCAATTCGTGTTGTATTGAACAATGGTTAAACCATAGTGAGTGACGCACGTGTTTCGTTTCAAAATGAACAAAATTTGTGTATTCTGCCTCAAGAAGCATCAGCTATTAATATAATTTACAGAGAAGACTTTAACAAATTGTAAAGCAATTTTACGAATTCGTGCAAAATATAATTTAACGTATGACAATGAAGGAAACGCGAAGAAAGGAGAAGAATAGTCTGGGAGATGCTAGACTGTCGGCGACTTTATTCGACTCTCGCGATGTCGGTCTTCACGCGGCTAACCCACGAGACTTACTAACTAACGAACCGTTCCGTGCACCCCCGAGAAAGGGGGGTCCTGAACGTACCTGCGTACGTCGGGGGGCGGAAAGCCTGCTAAAACTGGCGACGGTTAGTCATGCCCGAGAATGCTTGTCGAGGACAAAGTTCTCGGGGAGAGGACCCTCGCCGTTTATGGCAGGGCTTCCGAAAAGCCCGGCGAGAGTGCGGTATGGCACGTCGCTACAGTACCCCCCTGCCAGTGATTGAACCAAACCACGAGAATCCGCTTTGGTAGCGATCTGCGAAACGGACTCGCCGTCCCGATCGGGTGGTGAAACTTGGCGGGGTGTCGGACGTTTGCGGTTCTGAAGGTTGTCTATCTGCTAGGTTGTCGTTCCTTGAGTTGGGCAATTCTTGCGTCGGGGGGGCGTCGTAATCCGGTAGAACGTAGGCCGGCTTGAGTCGGTCGATGGATACGGTGACGTTGCGTCCCCGTACAGCTACGACGAACGTTTTGTTTCCTCGTTGAACTACCTGGAATGGGCCCTCGTATGGTTGCTGCAGGGGTGCTTTCGCAGCGTCGACCCGCACGAAAACCTGCCGCGCTGTCTTAAGTTCTTTGTATACGAATGTCGGTCGGCACCCGTGGCGGGATCCTTCAGCCGGCCGCAATTGATGGAAATGTCGTCGTAGTTCTCTGACGAGTTCGGCTGGCTCGTGTTGTTCGGAATCTCTCCGCGGGACCAGGAATTCGCCGGGTAAGCGCAGTGGTTCGCCATATACCAGTTCCGCTGCGGTTGATTGCAGGTCCTCGCGCCAAGCTGAACGTATGCCCAGGAGAACCGTTGGCAGGACTTGTGTCCAGCGCTCGGCTTCGTGGCATTTGATGGCAGCTTTTAGATGCCGATGTAGCCGCTCTACCATTCCGTTGGATGCGGGATGGTACGCGGTAGTCCTCCAGTGGCTCGTCCCAGACAAACGGTTCAGCTGATTGAAGAGGGATGATTCGAACTGTCGGCCTTGGTCAGTTGTGATACGAAGAGGCGTACCGAAACGCGCGATCCACTCCTTGAAAAAGGTCCAGGCGACTGTCGATGCTTCGATGTCCTCCAGTGGATACGCTTCAGGCCATCTGGAAAACCTGTCGATGCACGTCAGACAGTAGCGATGTCCTTCGGAAATCGGTAGTGGACCAACGAGATCTAGGTGAACATGCTCGAATCTGGCGGATGTCGTCGTGAAGAGTCCGGTTGGTGCCGAGACGTGTCGCGTGACCTTAGAGCGTTGGCAGGGGCTGCATCCTCGAGCCCATTCCCGGCAGTCAGCTTTCATCGACGGCCAAACATAGCGTTGGGCTACGAGTTTGACCGTCGCGTTAATACCTGGGTGTGCTAAGCCGTGTATAGAATTGAAGATTGTTCTCCGAAACGGTGCCGTTACGAAGGGTCGAGCAGTCGAGGTCGAGACGTCGCAATAAACCATAGCGTCTAGTGAGCCGGGAAACGCAATTTGCTTTAATTGCAGGGCTGATCCTTCGCTGTGCAGGAACGACTGGATTTCCGGGTCGTCCGCTTGAGATCTCGCGAGCTCCCCGAAATCGATGGCTGTCGTGACCTCTTCCACGCGAGACAACGCGTCGGCAACGACGTTGTCTTTCCCGGAGACGTGTCTGATGTCTGTAGAGAATTGCCCAATCAGGTCGAGGTGCCGAAATTGTCTCGGTGAGCACTTGTCGAGCCTCTGCCTGAACGCGAACGTTATTGGTTTGTGGTCGGTGAAGATAATGAAATCGCGCCCTTCGACCATATGCCGGAAATGCCTCACAGCGAGGTAGATGGCCAACAGCTCTCGGTCGTACGCGCTGTATTTGGTTTCCGGTGGGCTTAGTTTCTTGGAAAAAAAAGCTAAAGGCTGCCACTCACTGCCAACTCGCTGTTGCAGCACCGCGCCCACAGTGGAATCCGACGCGTCGCTAACAAGGGCAAGCTGGGCTCCGGATTCGGGATGCGCGAGCAGTGCGGCATGCGCGAGGCTCTCCTTGCAAGCCTCGAAAGCCGTTGTCGTTGCCGCAGTCCAGGCGAGGGGCGTTTTCCCTTTGATGTTGCCTGCGAGCAGGTCGTTTAAAGGTGCCTGGAGTTGCGCGGCCTTGGGGATAAAGCGACGGTAAAAGTTTAACATCCCCAGGAACTGCCGGAGCTGTTTTGCGGTGGTCGGGCGTGGGTACTCGCGGACGGCGATGACCTTCTCCTGGGGCGGGCGTGATCCCTCCTTGGAGACGCTGTATCCGAGGAATTTGACCTCGGAAACGCCGAACACGCATTTCCGTGGATTGACTAAGACGCCGTACTCTTTCAACTGTTGAAACAGCTGGCGTAGGTGGTCCAAATGTTCCTCTTCGGATGTTGACGCTACGAGGATGTCGTCAATATACGCGTAACAGAATTCTAAGCCCCGCAATACTTCGTCGATGAAGCGTTGGAAAGTTTGGCCAGCGTTGCGCAATCCGAACGACATAAATGGAAATTCGAATAGGCCAAACGGCGTGGTGATGGCTGTTTTCGCTATGTCTTCCGGGGCGACGGGGATTTGGTTGTACGCCCGTACTAAATCTATGGTGGAAAAGATTACCTTCCCCCGGAGAGACTGCGAAAAATCTTCGATGTGTGGAACCGGGTAGCGATCTGGGATGGTCCTGGAGTTCAATGCACGGTAGTCGCCGTAGGGTCTCCACTCGTCGCCTTTCTTAGGGACCAGGTGTAGCGGTGATGACCAACTGCTTCCGGACGGGCGCGCCGTGCCCAGTTGAAGCATGATCTCGAACTCCTTTTTGGCGAGTCGTAGCTTATCCGGGGCGAGTCTGCGTGGCTTTTGGTGTATCGGTGGTCCGGGAGTCGTACGGATATGGTGGAGTGTCGTGTGCTTCGGCTCCGCCGTGGGCCCGCCAGGGCGGGTGATTTCTGCGTATTCCCGCAGCAGCAGGTGGTACGGTGTGTTCCCGCAGATCGTTCGGATGCTCGGGAGTTCGAGCTCGGCTACTCGACCGGGGGTAGTAAGGAGCGTGAGCGAGTCGACCAGCTGTCGGTTGTGAATGTCCACGAGGAGCTGGTAGTGTTCCAGAAAATCGGCTCCGATGATAGGCTTCGATACTTCGGCCACTACGAACTGCCATAGATACGTTCGTCGCAATCCCAAATCGAGCGACATGGTAATCACGCCGTACATCGGAATCGTCGTGCCGTTGGCCGCGAAAAGTTCATATGACGATCTGTGACGCGGACCGCGCAGCTCGCGGCGTGGGAAAACACAAAGATCGGCACCGGTGTCGACGAGAAACTGTGTTTTCGTATTTTGGTCGGTCACGAATAGGCAGCATAGTGTTGAGGGGCGCGGGTCGCTGGCCGCCGCTAGCGACTGCCCTGGGGGTTTTCCGCCGGTTGGAAATTGCATGGAGCCGTACATCGCTGAGCGTTGCTCCCGAAACGGTCGTGATACCAGCAGATCCCATCGTTCGAATTCCGTGCACCTCGAGATTGTGAGCGATGGCGAGAGTAAGAACGGAATCGGGAGCGAGAACGATTGTGGTTACCTCTGTCGTCGCGGACCGCCGCGATTTCTTGACGGATAGCGTCCATCGATTCGCCGAACTTTACTGCCATCAGCGTGACTAGCCGCTCGAACATGGCTTCGGTTGAGCTGCTGGCCTCGGCGACGTGGTGCCGGGGAGTGGCGTCGGCGATGGCGTCCGCGAGCTCGGCCAAGGCGTCGAGGTCCGTCTGCTTTTGAGTCGCAAGGATGGCTTGCATAGATGACGGTAAACGCCCCAGCCACAATGTTTTTAACAAACTGTCCGGTACCGCACTGTCAGCCAAAACTCTCAGGTGGCGCAAGAACTGAGAAGGTTTGCGATCGCCGATGTCTTCGTGTTCCAAGAGTTGCCGCGTTTTCTGCTCCTGAGAGATGCTGAGTCGTCGGATGAGTTCGGTCTTAAGCTTGCTGTATTTATCAGTCGCCGGCGGCCCCGTCAACACGTCGCGCACTTCCGTCGCGTATTTGAGTTCCAAATGTCCCGCGATATAGTTAAATTTAGTTTCGTCGCTGGTTATGCCAGCTAGCGCGAACTGATTTTCCACTTGCGCGAACCACATTTCCGGGTCCGTAGGCCAGAAGGGCGGGACGCGTACAGCGACGCGGTTGATAATAGCGGTCGCGGGGGACGCGTCGTTCGCGGAGGACGCGTCGTTCGTGGGCATTTTCGCGGTCACACACTTCACGTTTCGCACGCAAAACTTTTTGTTGGCTGCACGTATCCGATAACCGGATCACGTCGGGGTCGCCACTGAAGGAAACGCGAAGAAAGGAGAAGAATAGTCTGGGAGATGCTAGACTGTCGGCGACTTTATTCGACTCTCGCGATGTCGGTCTTCACGCGGCTAACCCACGAGACTTACTAACTAACGAACCTTTCCGTGCACCCCCGAGAAAGGGGGGTCCTGAACGTACCTGCGTACGTCGGGGGGCGGAAAGCCTGCTAAAACTGGCGACGGTTAGTCATGCCCGAGAATGCTTGTCGAGGACAAAGTTCTCGGGGAGAGGACCCTCGCCGTTTATGGCAGGGTTTCCGAAAAGCCCGGCGAGAGTGCGGTATGGCACGTCGCTACAACAATATATCTTTGCCGTCGAATCCAGGACAAATTGAGTGCTACCATGTAGTTTGCTACAAAAAGTTTACGGCTTTAAGTAAAAAGTATAGACAAGAGTTAAGGTAAGATACAATTCAATATAAACATTTTGTGCATGCTCAAAATAGTTTATTTCGTACTTATTATCGATATGACTTGAACACCTATTGAAGTAAGAAGTTGCGTTGTTGACGTTTAAGCGAAATCAACGAATTTGATGATTCGGAGGCAGAATTTGATAATGAATGAGTTATTAAAATATTATTTGTAATGTCTATTCTGTACATATATAATACATTTTCAATATTATTATATTATAATTAATTAATAGCCTATTGAATCTAGTTCGTTAAATAATAATTTATATATTCGTATCGTAGCCCAATGGAGGGGATAGCGTGGGCTAACGTGACGCGACGCGCCCTGATCGGCCAGAGGAGGGATGTCGATGACGCTGGCGAAATGGAAAAACTAAGTATCAAAATTCCCCAATTGTTCATCGGCGGCATCGGACACTCCTCTCCTTTAGCCGGCTCGGATCACTTTTATGACGGTACCGGTCAAAGCGGGCACTGCGGGAGATGGCTGTTAATGAATTGTCCGTGATATTTACGACCTATGTACGCTCGGTGCGACGGAACAGACCCCGAGCTATTGTCTCTTACCCCCCCTACGAGTATACCTGCGCTCTTTCCTATACTCTGATTTGAAATCGCCTGCAACGCCGAGCGCGCGCGAAATTTACATTTCTTTTTTTGCTGACTGACCAGCTCCGCCCCCACATTCAGCTGACTGACTTCGTAACCTTTATTTATATGCAATACAGGGTGATTCGAAATGGGCGCACTTCCTCTCGTAGAGAGATTCTTCGCAAACAACTGAACCGAAAGTTCCTGTACAAAATTGTTGTGCTCCGCCTAGTTTACAAGATAATCCAGTTCGAAAATATCCAATCCAAAGTCAGATTCAAGGGACAAGATTTTAGACGGCAGCGAAACTCGCAGTAGTTATTCCAGCGTGCCTCCTCTGCAGCCTAGAATTTTGAAATCAATCATCGGAGCGGCGGAAGGCACCCTAATATTCGAAAAGCACCACCTGAGTCGTAAAAAAATTCACCAAATTTGTGCGGAGCACAAAAATGTTGTACAGGAACTTTCGGTTCAGTTTTTTGCGAAGAATCTCTCTACGAGAGGAAGTGCGCCCATTTCGAATCACCCTGTATACAAGTTGTATACCGATTTTCAACCTTATTAAATTCAAATTATTACCCCGGCTGGAACGACAACTTTGATAGCGTCCCTGAGACATATGCCCCAGCTTTCGCTTGACTGACCGCAGTATGTTTGTCTACACAACCACTGTAATAAACTATAAAAAAACTGGGCTTATTAAATTCAGAGACCTTTTTTGGCTCTGGCTCTCCGACTATATGCTGATAAAGAACCAAGCAAAATTGACAGGTCCCCATGGAACTTGTGTTGGAGAAGTTAATTACTTATTGCAAAAAAAAATCGCATCTTGCAATGATAGTATCACGTATGCCGAGCATGTGAAACGATATTTCAAAGAAAAAATAATATATATTGAAGAGAACGATCGGCATACGTGTATCGTAGGGACTAAGGGTCGGTATATGCTCTAAAAAGTGTTGTAAATTCAGAATTTTTTAAAAGATTATATCACACATCATGTCCAACTACCTACTCTTAACCTCTACTGCGCCATGAGGACGACAGAGGTGGGAGCTAAACAGTATTTCTCTCTGTTGAAACACGTAGTGCGTACTAGCGACGAATAAACGTTGTTGGAGCAATGCGGGCAATTTGTTAGTGTATAGTAATATCCATTTTATTAAGGAAGAAAATTCTTTTATTTTGTGGGTGATTGTAAATTTTTTTTTCTATTTTTACAATACCTTTAATTCAGAATTATCTTCTACAGGTGTCATCGAAATACTCCTGAAATGTTGAATTATACAGTTTTTTATTTGGGCACAGACGTTTTTAACGTTTAATAGAAAATTTCAAAAATAATACAAAAATTATAAATACCTATTATTTTAACACATATACTTAAACTTGTTAATCCATATCTTCAAATATGATTATAAATAATTGAATTTTTTTCAATACAGCATTTTTAGAAATTTCAAAAAGAATCAAAATCAATATCATTATCTATATCATCTTCTTCGAATTCATAAACGAAATCTATCACTTTGCACGAAGGTAAATATAAAAAAACCTGTTAAATAAATTTCAAGCATGCTTGGTTTTTCATTCTTCTATTTTTCTGCTAGTTATTTTAACCCTTCTGAGGTCACGCCTTTTCACCCACGCTTCATTAATATATTTTTTCCATTTTTCTAATAAATGTAGAGCTATCATATTATAAGCACATCGTATTCGCGACACTTCAATGACGGAATACGTAGCCGGTGATCATTCAAATGGAAGTAGTTAAGCAATTATGACGATTTTAAAAAAATGCGGGGCCACGCTCACCGCGCGACCTCAGAAGGGTTGAAAGTAATAGAAGACAAAAATTTGTGTACTCGTATTTTGTACACTTCTGAATTTTTTTGACCACAAATTAATAATGCAGTTTTTGATATTTAGTTTGTCTTGAAGACATCGTTAAAAATATAATACATGCAAAAGTTATTCCATGTCATTTGGCCTATTCGTTGGAATTGGTTAAAGCCCAGCTAACAATTTCATGTTCTATACAAATTATAAGAACGTTTCTAGAGCAAATTTTTTAGAGCACTGTTTCTTCTAAGAACATTTTCAAAGCGTTCTTACAACACTTATACCATAAAAATGAGCACCGTTCTATAGAACTTTTTAGTTCTTGAAGCTGTTCTGTAAGGTCTGCGGGAAACACTTAGAGAATTGTTGAATAAATGTTCTCACAAGTCTCTTAAAGAATTTTTATAACACAGTTATACAAAGCAATCTCATAACAATTCTATAGCAGTTCTAAAATGTTGTCTTAGAATTCTGGCATAGAACAAATAAAGAACACGTATATAATTATACTTTATGAGCGCATATTGTTTCGTTATACAATTTTTGGGTTGCATGGTGTTCTATTTAGAGAACTTTAAGATCGTTTAATTGTATCTTTTAAAAACAAAATATTTATGTATCGCATAATGGTAATTTTTTGACGCGCCCTTACTTTACCTTATATTACCTTATGATTTTGATTCTTTTTGAAATTTTTAAAAATGGTGTATTGAAAAAAAATTCAATCATTTATAATCACATTTGAAGATATGGATTAACAAGTTTAAGGATATATGTTATATATTTATTTATATCATGTATTTATAACAAGTATTTATAACAAGTACGACATTCTTATTAACGCAAATGAGAACACTATTTATGAATTCGAAGAAGATGATATAGATAATGATATTGATTTTGATTCTTTTTGAAATTTCTAAAAATGCTGTATTGAAAAAAATTCAATTATTTATAATCATATTTGAAGATATGGATTAACAAGTTTAAGTATATGTGTTATAATAATAGGTATTTATAATTTTTGTATTATTTTTGAAATTTTCTATTAAACGTTAAAAACGTCTGTGCCCAAATAAAAAACTGTATAATTCAACATTTCAGGAGTATTTCGATGACACCTGTAGAAGATAATTCTGAATTAAAGGTATTGTAAAAATAGAAAAAAAAATTTACAATCACCCACAAAATAAAAGAATTTTCTTCCTTAATAAAATGGATATTACTATACACTAACAAATTGCCCGCATTGCTCCAACAACGTTTATTCGTCGCTAGCACGCACTACGTGTTTCAACAGAGAGAAATACTGTTTAGCTCCCACCTCTGTCGTCCTCATGGCGCAGTAGAGGTTAAGAGTAGGTAGTTGGACATGATGTGTGATATAATCTTTTAAAAAATTCTGAATTTACAACACTTTTTAGAGCATATACCGACCCTTAGTCCCTACGATACACGTATGCCGATCGTTCTCTTCAATATATATTATTTTTTCTATGAAATATCGTTTCACATGCTCGGCATACGTGATACTATCATTGCAAGATGCGATTTTTTTTTGCAATAAGTAATTAACTTCTCCAACACAAGTTCCACGGGGACCTGTCAATTTTGCTTGGTCGTTTATCAGCATATGCATTATTACCGAAACCTCAAAGGGCATACATGATACTACCATTGCACTTTTTGGCAGCGTGCCGAAGGTCTACAGAGGCAAAGAGCAGGTAGTTGGACACCTACTCCTTGGTAGAGGCACAGACGGCTTCGCGCAGTGCAGAACGCGTTTATGACTAAGAGAGAGTCGGGAATATATGCGCGTTCTCTGTCGGTCCCCAGTACAGTGGTGCGGCCACAGATTTCATTCAGGACTGCCACTCACCAGAAAATCAGTTGTATTATATTATATTATATCTCCACACAGAAGGTATTCAGTGCGAAGCCGTAGAGGACTTTTTTAAAAATAATAATCTAACGAATACCAAGTTAAAAGAAAAAAAATTGTTCCCCAATGTTTTCAGTGAAAAGAATCGGTTTAAAATCTAAAATAATCAATAATCGCATTAATAATGCATTAATTTTTTTTTCTTTATCTCTCAAAATGTAGGTCTACTCCTGTAGATGCGATTTAAAAAAAAATCATCGAAAAAGAGTAATTTTTCGATTTCTTATGAATTTTTTAAGCGCAGCATGCTCCCTTAGGTGGTGCGCAAACTTTGAACGCATTTTGCCGCTTCCCTATTGCATATAGGTAAAAATTTCACTAAGACTTTTTTATTATAAATTCGATTGTTTACAACTTTTATTTGAAGATTTTCTCGTTATTCTTGAAAGTTGAAGAGATATCCGCAAAAAATCGGTTTTTTTTTGTTTACATCTCTTTTTTAAACAATCCGACCGGGGATGATCCTTCAAAATATCAGGAAGTTGTTGTAGGGTGCAAACAGTACCTACTGTAAAAATTCAGATCCTCTTTAATTATTTCTAATTCAGGACTTCAATGACTGGACTACGTCCTCAGTAGAAATCCGACACTGCGTCGCCTCATGAGCGGTGGAATGGGGCACGGTCGAGAGCGTTGAGTGAGGCAGGGTGGAGAGCGCTAAAGTGTGTATTTCGTTACACGTCGCGCGATTTCACTACCCTCAGCAAAGAAGTTTCACTTTAAACACAGAGAGAGAGAGAGAGAAGAGTTTTTCTTAAAAATATTTCCCATCCTCTGCAGCGCATCGGTCACCAATCGGCTGTAGTATACTATCGGTCGTCGTTCGGCGCGCTGCAAGCCAGCCAAGCAGATTACTATACGGTAATTTTGTATTACATCATGGGTCACCCACGGTTGGCAGGCCCGTCTACCCGTTTGGCCGGCGTTTTGTCGAATTCGAGCGACGCGAAGCGCGTCGCGAGATAAGTCCGTTGACCGACCGCCGTCCCCTACAAACTTGGGGGAGCGCCGCTATAGCGTACAGCCCATCCACGTACAGGCGGACTGCAGTCCGTGGACTGACAGTTCTGATCTGCAGTCCCGAACTGTCATTGACCACACACGCACAGTTCTGCGGACTGCAGGCCGTCGCCGGACAGTCCAGGGACTGCAGGCCGCCGGATGATTCGCCATACACGCACAGTTCATGAGTCAGTTCAGTTCGATCAATTGTGTTTGGAAGAAGAAATATATGAGGGGTATAGTGCCAAACCCGCCAAGAGTCACATTTATAGCAATTCACAGGAAACGTCAAAAACTGGTGCAGACGGCCATTGCCTTACATTGGCAAGCGTATTTTCTACCTTATATTATTCTTAACGGTTTAATGTGGAATTTGCACCTAAATTATGTTCGACCTTATGCACGTACTTATAAAGAACAAATTCCCGTATCTACCTCAAATTTGACAAAAATTAACTTGGCGGGTTTTGCATCTATACCCCTTATGTCTAATATTTAACATGGTTGTGAGAAAAGGGAAGCTTATTTTGTTCCTTATAATTATGTTGTTAAGTTATCGACATACGAGAAATCGGCAACGTTTTTAGGTAAAAGAATGCCAATGTACAGATGATCCTGATTATGAATTTAATTTATATCGTGGAAATGAAGAGATTCAATCCGAACGTATCGAATTATTAACGGTCATTCCTTTTGAAGCTCGAAAGCAATCGTATATTAAACAAAGAGTATTTATTCCTATTGGAAATCGATGCTGCAAAAATCATTTGATCAAAGAAAAGTTCTACGAAGACGATCTGTTCCTTTTAAAAGTGATTTTTAATTCAAGTTTTGTAGAAACCTCTGATCTACAAAAATTGTTAGATAATCTTGCTGGAGGTCGCGATTCTTTACTTATAGGAATAATAAGTAATTTTTCTTATCCTGAAGATCAAGTGAAGTTACTGACTGGTTTCTCATATAAGAATATAAATGAAATACGAAATATGCTTCCTTCTATGCGCGATAATGATAATCGATCAGTGCTTCAAGCGGTTGTTGTATTTCTTATCAAATTAAGAAGTGGGGATTCAAATATTACGATTTCTTCCTTTTCAATTCAAGCGAGAAATTCAAGCGGGGGTAGTTTTCATATGCTTATCCGGCTATACCCTTTAACATTTCGATAATCTAAATGCGGTATATGCTAACTGCATAGGTAAAAAGCGGTATGTGCACCGACGGTTATTGTAGATACCACTGTTTGACTGTGTATGATGCAATACCGCGTTTCTCACATTTCAACGGCTCAGAAATTGAAGGATGACGAAAACTTTGCGAAATGACAGTACGTTACCTCCCGCAATCGATGTCGTAATTGTTAATGGATTTTTTTTTAATTCGTCGTATTAAAGATGTGCCAAAGTCGTTCGGCAATATTTCAAAGAAAATTCTACAAATTCTATACAGTTCTGATGCTCCACGTGTACATATAGTTTTTTATCGGTATTCTCTGCCTTCAGTCAAAGATTACGAGCGTTCGTTGCGAGGAGGTTTCGAAACTGATTACGAGTACGTCATCTGTGGTCCAAAACAAGCTAGACCAACTGACTTTTCGAAAGAACTTCGAAATGATAAATTCAAAGAAGATTAGTCGTTTTTCTGATTTCACCCTAGCAAACTCGAGAAGTAGGTACCTTTATTGGTAACAAAAATCTCTTTATCTGTATATATAAAATAAAGTCGGGTTAGTTACACAATTTATAACTAAAGAACGGCTGGACAGATTTTTATGACTTTTGACTCTTGGATTTGTCTCCGCGATGAATAGCAGAATATATAGATTCGTTTCAATAAAGCAAATGCCTTGCTGTAAAGTGAATTAAATTAGTTTAAATATAATTAAAATACATTTCGTTTTTAAGTTAACACAACATTTATTGATTCTGAGGCGGTACGAAGTTCGCCGGGTCAGCTAGTTATATTAAGTATATAAAATAGTTTTTCGGATCGACGATCGACTCAAAACTCCGTCCCCCACCAATCGTCTGCCAGCCAGGGCGAAGCCGCCGCCGCCGCTCCCCTTCCCTTCCCTCTTTCCACCCCCTCCATCACCTTTC
Source organism: Xiphydria camelus (assembly GCA_963678675.1). Lineage (NCBI taxonomy): Eukaryota > Metazoa > Arthropoda > Insecta > Hymenoptera > Xiphydriidae > Xiphydria > Xiphydria camelus. The sequence goes on from OY783191.1 coordinate 20,630,753, forward strand.
CTCCCCCCTGAACTGACAGAAAATTTTTAACATCGATGAAAGTTCGGCACGACAGGCCCGGACTGCAGATCAACCGCCACACACGCACAGTTTTCCAACAGTTTCGACGGACTGCAGGCGAACTGTACGTGTATGGTGAAATTTGGACTGAAGGCGGGATCGCTCGCAGTTCGGGACTGCAGCATCAATTTTCTCGTTTTTACTGTTTCTGCAGATTCCGTTTTTTAATTGTAGACGGCACTGTAGCAGCACCGCTAATCTTTTCGCACATCGGAAATAAAACATATCGAGTACCAAACCGCCCGAATGCCATAGAGGCGCCGCTCGAGTGGAAGGATCAACCGCCCGTGGAATGAGAGCGTCGAACCGCCCGGGTACCGTACAGGTGCCCCTGGAGTGCAACTGATAGACAATTTTTTATATCAATGAAAGTTTAGCACGACAGGCCTGGACTGCAGATCAACCGCCACACACGTACAGTTTTCTAACAGTTTCGACGGACTGCAGGCGACGGACTGCAGGCGAACTGTACGTGTATGGCGAAATTTGGACTGCAGGCGGGATCGCTCACAGTCCGGGACTTATACATAGAGGAAGCGATGAACGAATTAAAAGAAAACTCAACTTCAGGCATTAAAATACAAGGGCAAACAGTGAGCATGCTTCGGTTCGCCGACGATATAGCGCTACTAGCATCGAACAAAGAAGAACTAGAAAAGGCGCTTAACGAAATGGAAAACATCCTAATAGAGAACTACAATATGAAAATTAATAAGAAAAAGACAAAAATTCTGGTATGTAGTAAGAAAAAACGTAAGAGTAAAACTAGAATAAATATAGGCGACGAAAGCGTAGAAGAAGTACAGCAGTTTTGCTATCTAGGTAGCCAAATAACGACAGATGGAAAGAGCCTAAAAGACGTCAAACAAAGAATAGCGCAGGGAAAACAGGCTTTTAATCTGAAAAAGAAGCTACTATGCTCAAAAAACGTCAGCCTAGAGAGTAGGAAAAAATTTCTCAAAACATACGTGTGGAGTACAGCTTTGTATGGGTGCGAATCTTGGACGATAGGAATGGTAGAAAGGAAAAAATTAGACAGCTTCGAAATGTGGTGCTATAGAAGAATGCTAAAAGTAAAATGGACCGAGAAAATCACAAATGAAGAAGTCTTGAGGAAAATAGAGGAAAACCGGCGGCTCTGGAAAAATATAAAGAAAAGAAGGGATCAGCTGATAGGCCATATAGTGAGACATGAGGGACTGCTAAGAGACATCTTAGAAGCAGAAACGGGAAAAAAGAGAGAGGTAGGTAGGCCGCGGTTAGACTACATTTCGCAAATCATTAAGGACGTAGGTTGTTCGAAATACAGGGAAATGAAAAGACTAGCGGAGGACAGGAAAAGATGGAGAATGGTATCAAACCAGTCTTAGGACTGATAACTTTATGATGATGATGATGAAGTAGCGCTGACGCCACGTGTCCCTATACTTTGCTGTCTGACTGTTGGATTCTTGTTTTATATTATATTTACTCCTTTTCTCTATAAATGTTGAGCTTTAAGAAAACAATTTAGAGACGTTAATTAATATGACACCTTTGCGAGCGTCCCAGCGCCAGGTGTTCCGGTACCGGAAGTGCTGATTCTACAGTTACTTTCCATCACTAAAAAGCAACCTGATCTCAAAAAATTAGCTTTGAGAAAACTTGCACATTTTAGACGCCAGCTCTTGGACTATATGCAAAATTGCAGATTTCTATCTTCTCCCGTGACTGAGCTTTATCGATTTGAACCTTTGAGGGATCATTTTGCCCCGGTCTTCCGTATACTGATGTTATTAGATTTGATTAGATTAATTAAAAAATGGGGTTGCAGCCATTTCTAAAAATTACCGTAATTATTTTTCCGTGCGATTACAAACGGAAATGATTTTATTATTATATAAACGATGGACTTTTGAAAATATTTATGAAAAATATAATTATTTAAAGCCAGGTGCTTAGTTCAAAAAGTAGCGCCGGGATTCCTGTAGGACCCGTGGACTATGTTTCTACCATACACCTGAATTCTAGATTTAAAAATGGTTGTCGTATCGTATAGTGTGTAGAAAAGAATATGACTATTTAAAGGATAATACATATTTAAATCCGGGATTTAAGCGTACTGTGCAGCCGTGGTTATTGACAGTTTATCGCGGTCATCGCCATAGTCTTCTTCTGCCGTTATCGGTTCCGAGTATTTACGTTATGAGGCAATATATTGTATATGCTGTTATTAATTATTAGTTACTTGATTTGTCAAATTTGAATAGCTTTATCACTAAAAATATTTGCCTTCGTTATTTTATTCCATTCTGTGTAATTATGTATATGATGTGAGGAGTTGAATTTTTTATTTATTTGTACTTGCTAGAATGATACATGTGAGATAGTATATGAGTCATTCCATGTCAACTTTTAGTAGTAGAAACTTTTGGGTCTCCGATTTAGTTGTTGATTTTTTTTCAAGTATCTTTAATCAATATAAAAACTGGCCTAAATTTTCAACACGATTCCATAAGTCATTCAGCTGTTATTAATTTTTATATTTTTCATTTTTTTTCCTTTCATCGCTATTTACGGCTTAAATTAACACAATATGAAAAAAATGACCCAAATGAAAAATTTATATTTTTTTGTGAAGATTTCGAAAAAAAATTAATTTTTTTCATTTTATGCTTTTTCTTGAAATGGAAACAGAAAATGTATCTCTAAACCGACATTTTTAATTTTCATGATTTTTTTGCACTAAATTTCTACCTCTTTTACGGTAATTTTGAGAGTACTTAGGAAGTGGGGCCTCCCATAGAAATTTTGTAATGCATTTTTTAGTGATTTGAAAGAATTAAATTTACCTTTTTTTTTGTAAAATTTCATTTTACAATCTTAACACATTCACTGCCGCTCTAATTTAGATACATTTTGCCCCATCCCAACTTCAAGTTAATAATTCTAACAATAACAAAAAATATATAAAAATCGTCAAAATTCCAAACCACGTGCACGTTTACGTCAAAGTACCTTTACTCAAATGCCAGCCTACATAAATACATGTAATTGCAGTGCCGAGTTCACTAGTTGATTTATCAGAATTTTTCTTTAAAAGCCTGAATTAGAAAGAAAGAAATGGAATAGAACACTTATCAGCGTCAGCGGATGAGTTGGGCGGGTGCCGCTGTCGCTTATAGGCGTTCTATTCTATTCAGGCTTCTTTATCAACTAGTGAACTCGGCACTGCAATTACATGTGTATGTGTAGGCTGGCACTTGAGTAAAGGTACTTTGACGTAAACGTGCACGTGGTTCGGAATTTTAACGATTTTTATATATTTTGAAGTGAAACTTCTTTGCTGAGGGTACTGAAATCGCGCGCCGCGACATGAAAAACCGTAACGAAACCCACACACTCCAGCGCTTTCGACCGTGCCTCACTCATACAGCGCTCTCGACCCTGCCCCAATATATCTCAAAACAATCTCGCAGTGTATCTAATTGTAAACCACGGCTACATCACGAAATTACTGTATCTCTTTGAATCCAATATAATCACCAGTAATATTGTGAGTGCAGTGTTAAATCATTTCAACTAACCGATATGGTTTAAATCCACCTCTTCACGTTTTCGGTCACTAGTCGTGTCACGCAGTAGTGTCTTCGGGATTTAAGACCCCGAGGAGATCTACTTTTCATCTCACCAGTTATAGTTATTAACATGAAACTGAAGAATAAATTAAGCAAAAATCAATCGCTGTTTACTGTGCAGAGGGGGTCTGGTTTGTGTTACTCGAGAGGATTTCTTGGGGCGATGAAAGCTATTGTTTATATTATGAGGCGACGCAGTGTCCTGTTCGGGCTCACCATAAATCTAGCGTTCAGGACCCTTCTTTCGGCGTATCCGTAAGATGATATGAGAAGCCAGACTAGAGGGCGCAGAGTTAGTTGTGAGTTGTTTGTATTTCGTTTGTCGCATTTTTAGTTTTTCGGATTTTACCGCGTCGAGTGGCCGGCCATACGGAGCTCGTGTAGTCTGCGATCGGAGTCGCGACCTTTCTCGAGTAACCACCGTGCATTACTGTACATTCTTTCGTGTATGTGTGTGTGTATGTGTGTGTATTAATTTATAATTATTATTGCAAAAAATGCAACAGAACGGTCAAAAGATTACAGTGACAGGCAACGTGTAAAATAAACTTTCAATTTCGTTAACGTCAATGAAATCTGAACATTCTTTCGCGTGTTATATTAAAAAAAAAACAATATGTGGCCGCCACGCGCGAAAGAAGTGAAACTTCGATACCAGTTTCTCTGAATTTGATTCCGGTGGTATTAGTTTCAATTGGCTCTATACAAGTCTTTTACAATGCTTCTTCGTAAAGCCAATTGAAACTAATATCACCGGAATCAAATTCAGAGAAACTGGTATCGAAGTTTCACTTCTTTCGCGCGTGGCGGCTACACGTTTTTTGTTGTTGTTAGAATTATTAACTTGAAGTTGGGATGGGGCAAAATGAATCTAAATTAGAGCGGCAGTGAATGTGTTAAGATTGTAAAATAAAATGTTACAATGAAAAAAATTTTTAATTTAACTCTTTCAAATCACTAAAAAATTCATTACAAAATTTCTATGGGAGGCCCCACTTTCTAAGTACTCTCAAAATTACCGTGAAAGATATAGAAATTTAGTGTAAAAAAGTCATGAAAATTAAAAATGTCGGTTTTGAGATACAATATTTTTTGTTTCCATTTTCAAGAAAAAACGCAATATGAAAAAATTTAATTTTTTTTCGAAATCTTCACAAAAATACAAATTTTTCATTTGGGTAATTTTTTTCATATTGTGTTAATTTAAGCCGTAAATCGAGATGAAAGGGAAAAAAATGAAAAATATAAAAATTAATAACAGCTGAACGACTTATGGAATCGTTCTGAAAATTTAGGCCAGTTTTTATATTGATTAAAGATACTTGAAAAAAAAATTAACAACTAAATCGGAGACCCAAAAGTTTCTACTACTAAAAGTTGACATGGAATGCCCCATATATAAATGGTGCACGGTTACACAATTAAGTTAGGTACATACTATTTTGTCCGTACCTCTCTGACGTGAGCGAAGCTAAAACACAAAGCTGGTGCTGGGTCCATTGAAGAGATATATACTTAACACGTTAACTGCCACAATACAAATTTTTTTTGGCCCCTGGAGCCACAAGCTAAAAATTGTTTATTATAGAAAAAAAACAAACAAACTTTTACCTAGGCTAACTACGTCATTTTATTTACCAGGCAACGCTTTTTTAACTACCATGTATTTATATGGCCATTATGGATCGTCGGTGAGCTACAGATAAAAATGCAAAAGTTTTCACGTGAATCACGGATAGTTCACGTGGGTTGAATGAATATGTCATTTGAAAATCACGCATGATTCACATGGCAGTTAACGTGTTAATAGTAACCTAATCATAGTGCAATTCGCTGACAGCATTATTTTACATATATCATTCTAGCACCAGAACTATAATTCCTCATGAAAAAAATACTCAAGCTTAGGGGTAAACCCCCAATTTTTGAAGTAAACCCATAAAATTCGGGATGTACCCCGAAAAAGGTTTGGAGTAACGTCCAAATAGCGAGGTTACCTCGAAGCAGATTTGGAGTAATACCTAAATGTCGGGGTTACCTAGAAACAGATTCAGGGTAATATCCATATAAGGTAAATGTCCCTATTACCGTGCAGTTAAGAAGTCCGTGCTGCATTATATCATATTTTTAAACAAATATTCGTTTATTAGTGATTTTTATCGTACTATACCCTAAAAGGATACCTTTAGAGAAGATATTGCAATAATTTCATTCAATTATTGTCGATAAATAATAATTAATAACAAATGTATGAAAATATGCCCATTCCCCTATCTTCGTCGCTATGTCCGCATTCGCGTTCCGCCTGATGTCCCCATTACCGTTCAGTCGTCAAATCTTTCATGTATAGATTTTCAAACAAATTTATTGCAAATTTAAGCGATATATAAAAAATATATGAAAAATATATAAAATTGGAAATCTAAAATAATTTTGAAGTTAGTTAAGATATTTCATTTAAAGAAGTTTAATTTTCACATTCATAACATACAATATACCGTATGTCCAATGGCTAGTTGAGCAGGTGTAGCGACCTGAATTTTTCTGAAATTTGACATCGGCAGTGTTTTAGCTAGAGTTGGCTTTGGAAGATGGCGCTACGTACGAGCGAAATATTTGAAATGGTAAAAGCGGGAGGTAGATAAATGCGGGAGAAGTGAAGTGTAACCTCAAAATTGTGAATGTTGGAATAATGGTGAGTAATTGTTTGAAACGATAAGACATAATAATTCGGGTTTCTTTTCGATGTTCAACCAAATAACACGACTGATATTTAATTGCAGAGAGAAACTGATGCGACTGGCAGTCGTGGAGGAAGGGGCTACCGTCAACGTGGTCCTCGCCAGAATGGTCGAGCTCTGCCTCGTCGACGAAAGGTGCAATTGAAATGAAATTAAAGTCTGAGTCAAGGTGAAAATTGGAAGACATGGAAAGAAAACGCGGCAGAGTCGCCGACAGAAGGAGTGAGTAAAGTGCGAAAGAAAAGTGCAGTGACGCCGAAAAACCATGTGGAAGACAGTGACGAACAGCAGCAGCAGCTGGTCGACACTGCTCAACTCCGCACCAGCTCCTGAATGATATCTCGCCGATCGCGATACGCGGCCGCTCCGATGGACAACGATTCCAGACATTCGAGTCGTAGTAGCAGCAAGGACAGCAGCAGCAGCAGCAGCAGCGTCAACGGCAGGGGCACTCTTTTAAAGCGAAGGCAGTCCAAGACCGACTCGAATAGCTGTAACAGAAAGACGCATCGGCGGAAACATGAAATATCGAAGCAAGACTTGCAATGAGAGTGTGGTAAAAGGAAGAAAAAAAATGACAGACGAGGCGACGAGACAGAGGAGGAAGTCGTCACCATGAAGGGTTCCTGAAACGGTACCAGTACTAGCAACGTGTGAAGAGTTCAAGAGAACGGGCCATCTACACCCAGTCGCAAATCATGCAGAGTTCCTGTGACACCCGACAGCGGCATCACGTCCGGAGTATGAACGGTGGAGAAGAACGGGAGCCTCGCTGAAAAAGGAAGGAGCAGTGTTGGCGATGGCGATGACAAAGGCTGAAGAACCTTGAGCGTTTTGGATAAAAAGTGGACGTGACTCGAAGCAGTTATCGTAATCGATTTACGCCGACACTGGTGCCGTAGCCAATCTCGATCACAATGGATCCTTGTACATAATGCATCTGTTAATATGAAGTTTGATCCGAAACCCTTCCATCCTTCCTATTGTAACACTCGTAACAATACGGTCCGATTATTTTATATTCATAAGGTTTTATCAGCTTTACGCGTTATTCCTCGTTATTTTCGTTATTTAACCTTGCATTCATACATTATTACTGATGGATTATTAATAAATTAATTCATGAAAGTGACTCTACTAGCTCTTGTGCTATTTTTCGTCCGGTATTTCCTTCCGCAAGATATTTGGATAACTGTACCCCTTCGATCTTGAAGAGTTTGGTTGGAATAAGCAAGACGGATAGTGGACAGAGTTTAGGCATTAGGAGGCATATAAGATGTCACAATCAGCGGGACAGGATTTCGTGTAATCATGATTTATTAGAATTTTTTCATTCATAAAATTAGCTCCCGCAGGGGAAATTACATTTCGTACTGTAAACTATGAGATAGATGTATCTCATCTAGAGCTACTAATGAAGTATAAAATATCAATTGAACACAGATTTGTTAATACAGAAACGATTACTATCCACTTCGTTGTTCAAATGCCCCCGCGATCGGATCAATTAAAAATAACGTTATACAACCACAACACGATAATTTCTACACCGACATTTGCGGAAACGGCTCGTAATATCTTATATCAAGGCAACTACATCGCGACTTTCTGTTCCGTGATAGGCTTCGCTTCCTGAAACAATGTTACGTTCAATCATCGTCGTCTCCCAGTCCCAGGCCTTCCACAGATATCGGTCGCAGACAATGTACCACCGCTGGGAGGAGGGGGATCGGCTGAACGAGCAGTAGGGCGAGGCGGAGATGGAGGTTTTTCTGTGTGCGTGTGGGGGGGGGGGGGGGCGGCGGCGGCTCGGTTGGAGATTAGTACCTCCCTCAGATTTCTGTGGAAAATTATAATAAAATATAATACATAACCGCGTCTCCTTACTCTCCACCGTCGTTCCTCGTCGTTCGTCTCCCTTTTGAAGGTGACTTGCAAGGAAACCGTTTCATGTGTACCTCGCCGATTTCGTTCATTCTGTCATTATGGTATTCGACATCAAGGTTTAAGAGATACGTATTTCTCTTCTCAGCGGATAAAGTTTCTCCGCAGAATCCGCAGATAAAAAAAAACGTGTCTCTTACATTTTGATGTAGAATAACAATAACAGAGGTCGGCGAGGTACACCAGAGACGGTATTACTTTGTTAGATAAGTCTGTAGGTGATTCTACTAATTGTATGCCAATTGTCAGCTACTCCAGTGTGGAGTATTACCAGGAGATGCCACGAGGAGGCCAATTGACACGTTACAAGAATTTTGTACGACCTTTTTATCAATTTCTGAGGTTTACGAATTTCGTGTAACTTGATCTCCCACCCTACCGCCCTCGCTGCGTGCGACTCCGAAGGCCGAATGGTGTTGGGGCTTGAGGGTAGTGGGTCTCGTCCAGCACGTGCTCACAGCAGATGTTCTATGTGCCCTCCTCTGATTTCCTCTCGACATTGATAAAAAGGTCGTACGAAATTCGTGTAACGTGTCAATTGGCCTCCTCGTGGCATCTCCTGGTAATACTCCACACTGGAGTAGCTGACAATTGGCATACAATTAGTAGAATCACCTACAAACTTATCTAACAAAGTAATACCGTCTCTGGTGTACCTCGCCGACCTCTGTTATTGTTATTCTACATCAAAATGTAAGAGATACGTTTTTTTTTTATCTGCGGATTCTGCGGAGAAACTTTATCCGCTGAGAAGAGAAATACGTATCTCTTAAACCTTGATGTCGAATACCATAATGACAGAATGAACGAAATCGGCGAGGTACACATGAAACGGTTTCCTTGCAAGTCACCTTCAAAAGGGAGACGAGCGACGAGGAACGACGGTGGAGAGTAAGGAGACGCGGTTATGTATTATATTTTATTATAATTTTCCACAGAAATCTGAGGGAGGTACTAATCTCCAACCGAGCCGCCGCCGCCGCCCCCCCCCCCCCACACGCACACAGAAAAACCTCCATCTCCGCCTCGCCCTACTGCTCGTTCAGCCGATCCCCCTCCTCCCAGCGGTGGTACATTGTCTGCAACCGATATCTGTGGAAGGCCTGGGACTGGGAGACGACGATGATTGAACGTAACATTGTTTCAGGAAGCGAAGCCTATCACGGAACAGAAAGTCGCGATGTAGTTGCCTTGATATAAGATATTACGAGCCGTTTCCGCAAATGTCGGTGTAGAAATTATCGTGTTGTGGTTGTATAACGTTATTTTTAATTGATCCGATCGCGGGGGCATTTGAACAACGAAGTGGATAGTAATGGTTTCTGTATCAACAAATCTGTGTTCAATTGATATTTTATACTTCATTAGTAGCTCTAGATGAGATACATCTATCTCATAGTTTACAGTACGAAATGTAATTTCCCCTGCGGGAGCTAATTTTATGAATGAAAAAATTCTAATAAATCATGATTACACGAAATCCTGTCCCACTGATTGTGACATCTTGTATGCCTCCTAATGCCGAAACTCTGTCCACTATCCGTCTTGCTTATTCCAACCAAATTCTTCAAGATCGAAGGGGTACAGTTATCCAAGTATCTTGCGGAAGGAAATACCGGACGAAAAATAGCACAAGAGCTAGTAGAGTCACTTTTATGAATTAATTTATTAATAATCCATCAGTAATAATGTATGAATGCAAGGTTAAATAACGAAAATAACGAGGAATAACGCGTAAAGCTGATAAAACCTTATGAATATAAAATAATCGGACCGTATTGTTACGAGTGTTACAATAGGAAGGATGGAAGGGTTTCGGATCAAACTTCATATTAACAGATGCATTATGTACAAGAATCCATTGTGATCGAGATTGGCTACGGCACCAGTGTCGGCGTAAATCGATTACGATAACTGCTTCGAGTCACGTCCACTTTTTATCCAAAACGCTCAAGGTTCTTCAGCCTTTGTCATCGCCATCGCCAACACTGCTCCTTCCTTTTTCAGCGAGGCTCCCGTTCTTCTCCACCGTTCATACTCCGGACGTGATGCCGCTGTCGGGTGTCACAGGAACTCTGCATGATTTGCGACTGGGTGTAGATGGCCCGTTCTCTTGAACTCTTCACACGTTGCTAGTACTGGTACCGTTTCAGGAACCCTTCATGGTGACGACTTCCTCCTCTGTCTCGTCGCCTCGTCTCTGTCATTTTTTTTCTTCCTTTTACCACACTCTCATTGCAAGTCTTGCTTCGATATTTCATGTTTCCGCCGATGCGTCTTTCTCTTACAGCTATTCGAGTCGGTCTTGGACTGCCTTCGCTTTAAAAGAGTGCCCCTGCCGTTGACGCTGCTGCTGCTGCTGCTGCTGTCCTTGCTGCTACTACGACTCGAATGTCTGGAATCGTTGTCCATCGGAGCGGCCGCGTATCGCGATCGGCGAGATATCATTCAGGAGCTGGTGCGGAGTTGAGCAGTGTCGACTAGCTGCTGCTGCTGTTTGTCACTGTCTTCCACATGGTTTTTCGGCGTCACTGCACTTTTCTTTCGCACTTTACTCACTCCTTCTGTCGGCGACTCTGCCGCGTTTTCTTTCCATGTCTTCCAATTTTCACCTTGACTCAGACTTTAATTTCATTTCAATTGCACCTTTCGTCGACGAGGCAGAGCTCGACCACTCTGGCGAGGACCACGTTGACGGTAGTCCCTTCCTCCACGACTGCCAGTCGCATCAGTTTCTCTCTGCAATTATAAATATCAGTCGTGTTATTTGGTTGAACATCGAAAAGAAACCCGAATTATTATGTCTTATCGTTTCAAACAATTACTCACCATTATTCCAACATTCACAATTTTGAGGTTACACTTCACTTCTCCCGCATTTATCTACCTCCCGCTTTTACCATTTCAAATATTTCGCTCGTACGTAGCGCCATCTTCCAAAGCCAACTCTAACTAAAACACCGCCGAAGTCAAATTTCAGAAAAATTCAGGTCGCTGCACCTGCTCGACTAGCCATTGGACATACGGTATACAGAATTTCAAATCTCTTATCATATCACAACTCTTTTATTATATTTTATTATCGCAAAGTAACATTTTTATATAAAGAGATATGTAAACATATTAAGATGATATAAATTGCACTAAAAATTGACCACAATGGATTCCAATTGAAAAAGTTATGTTTATATTTATTGTTAATATAATTTTGAGCGCTACATACTTAAATTCTATGTTTTATTCCATTTTTCCTATTTTTTTTTCATTTGAAACTTACAGTTGAAAAAAATGCACGAACATAGGCACACGCCGCTATTCAATGACCCTATCCTCGTTTTCCCATTTTTTCACAGAAAAAAAATTAAGAATATGTTTTTTTTCACTTTTTCAATTGTTAATATTGTATTTTATGTTTGGAGTACATTTACTTTGTAATGAAGTCGTTTCAAGTCAAAATATAAGCGTCCATAACAAAGTGTCTGGCCTAACCTAGCTTGTAAGAATGCAATAGACTGCCTATGTCTTGACGTCACGCGAAGGGGCGGAGCTTACAAACCTTTCCAAACGAATCGGTTTTACGTGCAAATTGTCCATAAGAGTTTTCTTTTCAAGTGTATCGTTAATTTTGACGTAAATAAGGGTTGTGAGCTATATATTTTGGTAAAGTTTGGTCAAACCTAGGATATCCCCAAATATTTTAAAATAGGTAAGCTCTGTATAATATATTTTTGCTCCTTTTAGATATGTCAGGTTATGAGGTTATATCAATGTTTTGTTTTCATGAACTTTTATAATTTTTGAAAAATACTATTTTCTCAGGAGTGTTTTAAAATGTTTTTTTATTATTATTTTCTAGGTTGAACGGTTTAATGGTAATTTGTTACTATGGTAATGTGTTTTGTGCCTGATTGTGAACGCTACAGTCACCGAAATCTTTGTAAATTTTTCACGTTCCCTGCTGACTTACAAGAGGGAAGGAAATGGATTAACATGATAAGGTAATATTATTGAATACTCCCAGATAGAAAAGTCTGCCACAGGATTAGTGCAGTGTCGTCAATATACGGCCAAAGTTGATGCAGACCTTGTCGAAGCACGTCTTGTCGGTGGAACGTGATATTCCTACCGTGGCATTGTACCGCAATTCTAAAGATTTTTAATTCCGGCATATTGGAGGTAAAATACATGTATACTGTCAGTACAGGAAGACGATATATAAGGGGGATAGTTTCAAAGTGTATGATCTCCATGCTTCGTAAGCTAACGATATATAAGGGGTATAGTTTAAAAGCGTACGATCTCCATGCTTCGTAAGCTTACGAAGCATGGAGATCGTAAACTTTGAAACTCAACCCCTTATATATCGTCTTCCTGTACTGACAGTGTATACATGTATTTTTTTTTTTACCTCCAATATGCCAGAATTAAAAATCTCTAGAATTGCGGTACAATGCCATGATAGGAATATCACGTTCTGCCGACAAGACGTGCTTTGACAAGGTCTGCATCAACTTTGGCGGTATATTAGCGGCACTGCACTAATCCTGTGCAGACTTTTCTATCTGGGAGTATTCAATAATATTACTTTATCATGTTAATCCATTTCCTTCGCTCTTGTAAGTCAGCAAGGAACGTGAAAAATTTACAAAGATTTCAGTCACTGTAGTGTTTACAATCAGGCACAAAACACATTACCATGGTTATAAATGACCATTAAACCGCTCAATCTAGAAAATAATAATAAAAAAAAACATTTAAAAACACTCCTGAGAAAATAGTATTTTTCAAAAATTATAAAAGTGTTCATGAAAACAAAACGTTGACATAACCTCATAACCTAACATATCTAAAAGGAGCAAAAAATATATTATACAGCTTACCTATTTTAAAATATTTGGGGATAACCTAGGTTTGACCAAACTTTACCAAAATATATAGCTCATAACCCTTATTTACGTAAAAATTAACGATACACTTGAAAAAAACTCTCTTATGGACAATTTGCACGTAAAACCGATTTGTTTGGAAAGGTTTGTAAGCTCCGCCCATTTGTGACGTCAGACTTAGGCAGTCTATTGGTTGCAGAGGTCCACTCAAATAAACTCTTTTATTATTTTTTTTCGTAATTATTCACATTTTGAATCATTGAAACATATTCGTCACATAGTAAGCTATTTATCGCACATATTATTATTAATTGATGAACGATCAAAATGTTATTTCCATAAATCTGCAAAATGAGCGAGAATGGGGACAGAAACGAGGATAGGGACATTTATCTTAGTCGGAGAGCTGGCGGCCGCGGAGGTGCTACGATAACACCTCCGGCTAGAATTTTATGAGGTGATTGGGGGGACCATCGGGAAGTGTCATCTGCAAGGATTTTGCTCAAAACCGCCGCAAAAAACACGTCAGACGACTCAAAAATGAAAAAGTTCGTCCAATTATGTAATCGCAGGACCGGAACAAGTACGACCGGCTGATTTCTCCAAGGAGCTAAGGAGTAATAATTTCAAAGAGGCATCAGTCGAATTTTTCATTAATCATTGGACAGATAATTCGTTTACCGATCTCATTAAAAACAAAACTTTGAACATAAATTTTGATCATTGTTATTCCTTCCACGTTATGAATGGCAAAGTCATACGTTCCATCAACATGAATTTATCTTGCGCATTGCACGAAGAAGCAGACACAAAAATAATCCACCACGTATCCAAAATTCATATCGACTGCAATGTTGTGATTTGCAGCTCTGATACGGATGTGCTCATTATATTGTAGGGCAATATAAGCAAAATGAAAGAATCGCTCAAAATCTGGATGCATGCCGGTGTTGGAACTTCGCAGCGCTACATCAACGCTACCAAATTGTATTCCAACTTCTGAGTACAACTTTGTAGAGCTCTACCAGACGTGCATACCTTCACAGGGTGTGACTACAACCCAGCCTTGTACGTAAAAGGCAAGGTAACGCCATGGAAGATTCTAAAAAAAATCTCCTAAAATCCAGAAAGCCTTTGCCGGAAAGCCTTCTCCTGAAAGCGTTTAACGATTATAATATGTGTTTAGAATGGTCTCTGAAAGAATATGTTAAAACGTCAGATGGAGGTACCACAACAAAATTTCCGAAAACAAAATTTCATATTTGAGGGCGCCTGACACCCCTTTATCAGTAACCTAACCGTCTGACGATTTACATACATCATCTGTGACCTTCAAATAGATAACGTACCAATTTTCAGCGGGAGGTACGAATATTTTTTGAGCAGAATTCTTTTCATTTTTGAGTCGTCTGACGTGTTTTTTGCGGCGGTTTTGAGCAAAATCCTTGCAGATGACACTTCCCGATGGTACCCCCAATCACCTCATAAAATTCTAGCCGGAAGTGTTATCGTAGTACCTCCGCGGCCGCCAGTTCTTAGACTAATATATCGGGGTTACCTCGAAACAGAGTCGAAGTAGGTAACACCCGAATGTCAGGGTTACCTCGAAATAGATTTGGGGTAACACTCAAATATCGGAGTACACTGAGAGAAATAATTACTCATGCAGAAGAAATTCCTTCGCAAATTAACAATTGTTATCTCCAAGGGTAAAAAATTGTCAGTCAATGTCATTATAAATGCGAGTAAGGAAAATGATGTGTACTTTCTCAATGCAAATGTGTATTCGAGTTCCGACAGTTCTTCAGTAAAGGGAAACATTTCTTGATATATAAATTTGTACTTGAACTACAAAATAATATATATGTTGGTAAAAAAATTCTTGATTGAAAAATAATTAATTTAACGAGTAATTATTTCTCTTGGTATATCGACAGAGTTAAATTTTACTGAAAATTTCAATATACAGTATGTATTCGAGGAAGCTTGACATAGAAGAATACGCAAGTGCGAGAGAGAACATGTGGCAAATACTTACATAAGAACCTCTCTGTCGCACAATCTCGAGTTGGACAAGTCTATAAAGAAATTTGCGCCAGAGAGGCTTTTATGCACTCGCCATAATATAAGTATTCTCTCTTATATCACTCGTGTATCTCTTAATCTAGCTTCCTCGAATACACACTGTACAAACCTCTCTGTCGTACAATCTCGAGCTGGACAAGTCTATAAAGAAATTTGCGACAGAGAGACTTTTTTATGCACTCACCATATATTCTATCCCGCACTCGTGTGTCTCTTATATCAAGCTTCCTCGAATACACACTGTACAGAGGCAGTACGAGGATAAGAGCCTCTCTGTCTCGAATTTTTCCAGAAAATTGTGTGCAATAGAGAGCCTCTTATGCCGTCACCATGTGTTCTCACTCGCACTCACACGTTCTCTAACAATAAGTACCTCATCCTCGTACTGTCTCTATATGGATGGTTGTCATGGAATAAAATAATTAAAATTAGTAAGAAGCGCTGGTAGCTGAAATGGGAAAGACTAGCTCTTAAGTTGTAAGGTTGCAGGTTCAAGTCCCGTCGGACCCAATTTTTTTCTTAATATTACAGCAATATGTTAACGCCAAATATTATATAGTGCTCTAAAACAATTTTTTAATATTTCTATAGTATAAAATATGAATTATAACCGCGAATTGGGGGTACCAATTTATATCTAATTGCAGGGTTTACTTGGGGATTTTTTGGGTTATTTTTCAGGGTTCATCCCCAATTTTTGGGCTTTTTTTTCGTAAGGGGATGCTTACAACTTTACACGCATACGCAATAAATATTAAACTTTCTTTTGAACGCTGCCTTAACAATCTGTCATACATAATTTGTGAAATATTCACATCTGAACTAAACTAAGGTCGTTTATTTTTCGAAGTTTGGAATTGATTATTTAAAAAATATGTTGTGATAAAGATATTCTACGAACGGATTCAGATTCAACACATGAAAATCTACATAAATCATTTAGTCTGATATTTTGAGCATCCTAAATGTTTATTTTTTGTAATTACTCCCGCCGTCACAAATTCTGTCGCTCGTGACTTTTTAAAATGACATTTTTAAACATACTAATCAATGAACAATTAATTCTCATGCTCTCTTTAGCTACGGTGGCGTTTGCCCTGAGTAATGAAAGCATGAGAATTGATTTATCATTGGTTAGTACGTATAAAAATAACAGTTTAAAAAGTCACCAGCGGCAGAATTCGTGATGCCGGGAATACATCTATTAAAAAGATACTACACATTCACTATATAATTCCCCGCCAAGGTGATGACAGGTATAGAAACTACGCACGTTCAATTTAATGACAGCAGAATACAAGTCCAAGAACTTAGATAATTGGGTTTTCTTTTTTACAGAACCGGTCAAAAGAGCTAAAGTGATCGTTTGGAATGGTCCAGCTGGCGTGTTTGAATTTGAAAATTTCTCCAGAGGCACCAAAAGTCTAATGGACAACGTAGTTGAAGCGACAAATCGTGGTGCTGTTACAATCATAGGAGGCGGCGATACGGCAACTTGTGCCGCCAAATGGAAAACTGAAGACAAAGTTAGCCACGTTAGCACGGGTGGCGGTGCGAGTTTAGAGCTTCTAGAAGGCAAAGTATTACCCGGAGTAGCAGCTCTTTCTCCTGCTTCTTAAATATTAATTCATAGGACACAATACGAGAATAAATATTACTCTAAAGTATGATGTCCAGGAATTGTTTGTAACTGAGAAAATTGTATTTCTTTTAGTTAGAACGGATAGTACAAATGTACTCTTTGCCAGTTATTGATATTAATTTTGTCTTTCAACGTTTGTACTCATAAATCTCTAATGTTATGTAATATAGACTTAAATCAAAAACTATTGTTTTCCAGAAAACTAATTTAAAGATATTAGAATTCTTGGTAAATGTGATTATTACTTTTAGAAACTCATATTTCGATATAAGTATTAATTCTAAACTAGTTTCGAGTCCTGGTGAAATTTATATCAAGGGAATACGCATTTACATGGATTTTCGTCGGCTAAATATGTTAACCTGCTAACTCACATGCAGTCAGATTTTCAGGAGCGAGAACAAAACTGTCTTGATCAATACAAAAGTTCTTATATGACAACGGATACACAATAGTTGTCAGTATTTGTCTAACCTTTTTTTTAAATAAAATGTATGTAAATTATTTAGTCTAGTTTAGCCATG
Source organism: Xiphydria camelus (assembly GCA_963678675.1). Classification (NCBI taxonomy): domain Eukaryota; kingdom Metazoa; phylum Arthropoda; class Insecta; order Hymenoptera; family Xiphydriidae; genus Xiphydria; species Xiphydria camelus. The sequence goes on from OY783191.1 coordinate 20,648,252, forward strand.
AAGTTGCCGAGTATCAAAACATCTTAAAATCGTAAGATATGGAATTAGCAGGTTAACACATTTAGCCGACGTTTTGCTTGACTTAAGTCTTTATGATCAAATCGTGACTTAAGTCCCTATTACCTAACGTTAGAGAAATATAAACGTGCTTGAAAAAGATAATATATTAGTGTCTCTCTCCAGGTGCTGCTTATAAGGCATTAAACTGTTCATATAAGACTTCACTACGTTAAAACGTGACACCGACATATGAAACGATTCTTTCACGAATTTGGTGAAAAAGTCAGTTAGTCTTCAATGGAATGTCGTCAAAGAGTCTATTTGTAATCGTGTATTAATTTATCTTTCCATGCGGTCCATATTAAAATTGAAAAAAATGTATATGCAATATAGGAATAATAACATCCTTTACTTCATTGTATTATTTACTTTATATTATCATTATTGGAAGAAGAAGAAATATAAAATATGTTAAGATTTAATTTCCGATGTACCAAGCTAATTAATTCTATTTCAGAAAATGAAGGGTGATACGTAGTTTTTGAAAAATATTATTTCATTACATGGAAGAAGATAGCTACAAACCTGGTAGAAAATCCTTAGATTATTTTCACATGAGAATGTATGAAAATCTATGTACGTGCACTTCATGAAAAAATAGAGGACTAAACTTGGGATTATCATTTTGCTTGTATAGAAGTATGGCGGAATGTGAGTTTATGCGATTTAGCAGGGCTCACGAAATTAAAAGAGAAATGCTTCCATACGAAATACGACGTTTATTCTAGAAACCGCGAAGCGTAGAATGCACACATACATACAGGGTGAGCCAAATATATGGAAACGGTGGAATAACTTTCGAGGGAGACATTTTGAAGAAAAATGTTTCCAACAAAACATTTAGGATTTTTCCCTGGCCATCCAACGGTGACCTTGAATCTGACCATGAACTCGACCTTGAAGGTCATTCCAAGGTCAAGGTCGCTTTTTTAAATGGGAACCCCTATTTTTTATGGCGGATTTGGAAGGAGCGGAAAATTTTACGTCCGAATATGACCTTTGACCTTGACCTTGACCTTGGATTCAAGGTAAAGGTCAACGATCAAATAGGAAAGTTTTAGGTTTTTTCCCTGGCCATCTAATGGTAACCATGAATCTGACCTTGACCTCGACCTTGAAGTTCATTCCAAGTTCAAGGTATCTTTTTTAAATGGCAACCTACATTTTTTATGGTGTTAGCAACCGGCCACTTAAGGCAAGGTGACATGAGCACAAAATTTTAGATAAATCGGTGGATATTCCAAAATTTTGCCACTATCTTGGATCCGTCATCTTGTATTGAAGTATTTTCAAAATCTATCTTCAGAATCGTAATCAGCAACCCAAAAAAACCCCCGTACCAAATTTCAGATAAATCGGTGGATAAAAAATGTAGGTTGCCATTTAAAAAAGATACCTTGAACTTGGAATGAACTTCAAGGTCGAGGTCAAGGTCAGATTCATGGTTACCATTAGATGGCCAGGGAAAAAACCTAAAACTTTCCTATTTGATCGTTGACCTTTACCTTGAATCCAAGGTCAAGGTCAAAGGTCATATTCGGACGTATAATTTTCCGCTCCTTCCAAATCCGCCATAAAAAATAGGGGTTCCCATTTAAAAAAGCGACGACCTTGGAATGACCTTCAAGGTCGAGTTCATGGTCAGATTCAAGGTCACCATTGGATGCCCAGGGAAAAATCCTAAATGTTTTGTTTGAAACATTTTTCTTCAAAATGTCTCCCTCGAAAGTTATTCGACCGTTTCCATACATTTGGCTCACCCTGTATGTATATAACATATATATATCAAAGAGAAAGCTACTACCAACCGCAGGGACGCGCGATAATCAAATAAAGTTAAATTGCCAAATTCCAACAGAGTTGATTTTCTTCATGTATTGATGTTGATGTCACTCCAAATCCAAAAATGGATGAGAATGATTTACATACTGCGACGCTCACCCTTGATGCTCTATGCAACGCCGGTTATCGTGCCTTCAGCACGTCTCTTACTAATAGAACCTGACCTTAAGGTAGTATGGTCACTCTCCAAAGTGATCGTTGAGTGTCCGTGAAAAAAATATTTAAAAATTCATCAAAAAACTATGATTTATAATTGAAAATTCTCTTTGTGAATTGTAAAATGTATGACCATAAGAGTTAGCCGATTATTTTGATTATTTTCCACTTATTATTCAAATAATGTGCCTCCTTTGACTAGCGTTTTTTTTATGTGTGGCAACGCTGTAAACTTCGAAATATTTTCCTCTTAAGGTTTCTCGAGCGTTATACTAAAAATAGTGAGAAATGCTTGAAAATAATTGCATTTGGTAGATTGAAGTAAAAAAAAATTCAGTTAAATTTTCAAGTCTTTTAAGAAGCTCGTTGCCAAGATTTTTGAATAACGAAATAACATGTGTTCTTATGGGTTATAACCAAAAAACAGCGATATTTCTGAGAAAAATAGTGAAAAAATTCTGAAATTTTTTGAACAGCAAGTTTAATGAACTAAAATCATCTATACCAATTTTCACGTTCATTAAGAAGCCTGTTCTTTTTTTTATTAATTGTTCTTTATAAATTTATCCTTTGATAAGTCAATCAACGTTGCATGACGTACAGATGCATGACCAGATGTTTTGGGCTCCATTTTTGAACTCACAGATACACACATACTACTGTACGTCAAACATTGTCGCCACATCGCACAAAGAACATACTTTAAAGTGTTACTGTACTTCAGTGGACTAACTTTTAACAGGGAAAAAGCCCCTGTACCGCTCGAGAAACCTTAATAACATGAGCGCCATAACCTAAACATACTCTCACCATGGCCAGTCAGCCACGATATAAGGGAAAAGAAAGGAAAAAAAAGACTGAGTGGCGTGAAAATGTCATTGTAGCGAATAAAAAACGTAAAATTTCACCTGAAACGTCAAATGAAACCACTCTACTGACGCGACGTTGCCGCATCTACTCGACACGCCATTTCCGAACACCGAGGAGCAGACATTATTTATAACTAAAGTATCAAACGGTCAACAATTTTCATCGATGGTTGTAAATTTTTGTCCCCCCCCCTCCCCCCGTTTTTTGGTATTTTTAAATATTTTAATCTTGGATTTTACATAAAAACCCCCAAAAATGTAATTTGCCAATAAGACTCTGGGTTATTTCCTAATTGGTAATTAATTTGTATCAAACATACTAAACGATCAATCTACCACAAATTGCACCAGGTTTCTATTGATATTAACTTGCATAAAAAAATTATTTCATATTTTAATCTTGGAAATCGATTCGTGACTTTAACACGTTCCGTGCCGGACCGATTTTTGAAGACTTTCCGTTCAGACCGCTGTGCACGTGGGGCGTATACGACCCACGCTTTTACGATTAAATAAACTCGTTTTTGACGTGTGTATAGACATATTAAAGTTTGTTGCATCTGCTGGTATCGATAATTTAGAATGAGGCGAGAGCGTAGAAGTTGTGAGAGAGCGTGTTTGATAGCGAGCGCGAGTATCTTGAGAAGAGAGAGAGTGAGCGAGAACGCGCGAGGCACTTCGCGTATGCACTTCCTTGGCTACACTTAGTCTGCGTAGAACCAACTGCGATCTCACGAGGCACTTCTGCGGCAACGATGCACTGGAAAACTGGAAGAAAGCGGCGAGGGAGCAATGAAAGCCGCGAGAACACTTTAAGAATATTTCATGCAGAAGTGAGGTATACACGACTCTGCGAAAGACTTTCGATAGACTGAATTGATGGACTAGCGACTGATCTAGGCGCTCCGTCCGAGAGCGTACCAACAAAAAAGTAAACAAGGCTCGGACAGAGTACCGAGAGACTCTTTCTAACTTCGCTTCTAAATCTGGAATATTCTTGCTCGAACAACGTGTCTTACAATTTTTCAATAGTACAAAGCCATAATTAACACGAAAAGGATATACATTTTAATATGCATTAGACAACAAAGCAATAAGTTAAATGTTTTATTGTTATTATGAATAACAATAAAAAATTGATTTTTTATTAACGCGGTATACATGATGTAAGGTGCCTATATTTGACTCTATAATACATTTTTTTTTAATTCTTCGTTTTTCAATGAGAATTCCAAGTGGCCTGAACGGAAAGTTCAGCGTGGGGCATATATGCCCCACGTGGCACGGAACGTGTTAAACGACACACTCAATAGTTATTTTCGTTATGAGGGCGCGAACGCCTGAATGACGATTTCTATTTTTTGTCAGTAAGTGTCAAATACGAGGTTGATAGGGTTCGGGGCGGGTGGTTGGCGGTGGGGTTGACGGGGGGTTGGGGCGGAGCCCCCCCCCCCATATTACAAAAAAGTATTTTTTAAAGTAAATAGAAATAAATAAACAAACAAAGAACTTTAACACATTCACTGCCGCTCTAATTTAGATACATTTTGCCCCATGCCAACTTCAAGTTAATAATTCTAACATTAACAAAATATATAAAAATCGTAAAAATTCCGAACTACGTGCACGTTTACGTTAAAGTACCTGTTCGGTCGCCGCGCGATAAAATTAATCGGATCTCCTCGGGGTCGTAAATCCCGAGGACACTATGTGTGACGCGACTATTAGAATGTTAACCGAACGACCGAAAGGTAGAGATTCAAACCGATCGGCTAGTTCAAATAATTATACACTGCACTCACTAATTAATGATCGTATATTATATTAACAAGATACAGCGGAGCGCGCGATTGTTTAGAATGATTTGAATTGAATGCGCTACATTGGCTTTTTTTTTTTTTTTGAAGAACGGGCGAGGAGGGGAATCTTCGACAAGACACCCAAGATGTTAGTAGGGTAGTGTCGGATTTCTACCGACTAAACCTCTCCTCGTGGTTACCAACCTCGGGGGTTATAAACCAAGTAGAAGAAGAAGAAGGGGGGGGGGGGTAAGACGATAAAGCAAAAGGCCCTGCAGCTAGCAGGGGCCGTTGGCGCGGATGGCGCGAGTACAAAGTTAGGCGTTAATTAATAAGTATGCAGGGTCTGCGGACTTTGTCCGTGGGTCTGCTGGCGTAATTGCTGAGCGCTTTGATAGAGGGGTTGTCGTGGGTCTTGACGGAGTTGCGAAGGTTGCCTGCGTATTTTATTGCGGCTGTGTCGAGTGACGGGAGACCGGTTTCTTGGAGCAGCTGTTTGTTCCTAATGAACCATGGGGAGTTTAGGGAACCTCTGAGGAGTCTCATGTAGGTACCCTGGAGTCTGGCTAGCTTCCTAGGGTCGGCCGAGCCCCAGACGGGAATGGCATAAGAGCAAATGCTCCTAATCTACGCGTTGAAGGCCCTGACCTTGGAGACCTGAGATATTTTCCTATTATTGAAAAATGGTTTCAGAGAGACGTAAGCGCCGTTGGCTTTGCCACGCACGGATGAGATCTGCTTACCCCAGTTTAATTTCCTGTCAAAAATTACCCCTAAATATTTGACAGAGTTACTCCAGGGAATGAGATGATTGTTAACTGAAAGGGGATCTGGAGGGATATTGCGGCGAGAAGAAAATTGCCTCCGACTTGGCTTCGTTGAGGGAGAAGCCCCACATATGATACCAATCGAGGAGAGAGGGTAAGAATCTATTGACAACTGAGGAGCAAAACTTCTTGGTTTTGGAGGAATATAACAGTGCGACGTCATCCGCGTATTGTGCGGTTATGATTTTGTCGTGGGTGGGGATGTCGTGACAGAAAAGATTGAATAGAGCGGGCGAGAGTTTAGAACCTTACGGAACTCCCGCCGTGATGGGTTGCGCAGCGGAGAAGCTATTCCCCGAGCGAACTTTGAAGGATCTGTTTGTGAGAAAGGACCGAATCAGATCGATTAGGTAGTGAGGGAGCTTCAGCTCATTTAATTTGAAGATTAAACCGTCGTGCCAGACTCTGTCGAAGGCTTGCTTGGCGTCGAGCAGGAGCATAGAGGTGTGACGGCTCTTGTTGAGGTTGTCCGCGAGGAGTTCAGCTACACGGAGGAGTTGATGTCAAGTACCGTGCCGAGGACGGAAGCCATGCTGGAAATTCGGGAGGATGTTGGAAGCGGAGCAAAATCTGTTCAGGCGGGTTAGTATAATACTTTCCGCAACTTTACTTAGGGCGGGGAGCAGACTAATTGGCCTGTAGCTGGGGCCCCTTTCTCTAACTCACTCGCAAAGTTGCGTATACGCATCTTAGCCAATAGACCAATCAGGATCAAGTATTCCGTTGTGGTGGGGGTCCTGATTGGTCCTGGAGCCCTTTAGCCCTGGAGGCTTGGTTGAGAGGCTTGCCCTGTTTTGGGAGACAGATAATTGTAGCTGCCTTCCAAGCAGGGGGGAAGTATTGTAACCGCAACATAGCGTTGATGATGTTGCAGATCGCGACGATGAGGATGTGTGGGAGAATTTTGAGGACCCCATTGGAGATTGAGTCGTATCCTGGAGCTTTGTTTTTCTTTAAGGATTGAATGGTTATAGCGATTTCGCTAGGGGAGGTGTGAGGGAAGGAGGTCATCGAGACTGATATTTTGGACGGCTTCTGTTACCATGGTGTGAAAAAAGGCGAATTTGTCGCGAATAGGAAACGGGGAACATTGTTCCTTGAGGGATTCTGCGAAGATATTTGCCTTGTCGCTGTCTAGCGCGTAAGCGATACCGTCTTTCAGGAGAGGAGGGGAATAAGGCTATCTGTTCCTGAGGGACTTGATAACTTTCCAGCAACTTATGGGGCTTGACTCGGCTATGTGGATATATATTTATTGAAATTTTCGTTTCGAAAAGACTGGAGGGCGGCCCTAAGGTCGCGTTTTATAGAGTTTAGATGGGGGCAGAGGGCGGTGTTGCCTGTGCATTGCAGGTGCCTGCGAATTCTTCTCTTTTTGGCTATAAGAGCTCTAATTTCCGGTGGGAGACGGGTGTCGAGCGCGCGGAGGGAAATAGGGCTGCTTGCTAGGTCCATTTTGGGTTTGATTTCATGGGTAAGCGAGTCAACGGCGGAGTCAATGTCCTGAGGGGTCCGAATGATTGGACATTTGTAGGACTTGGTATCGAGATGAAAGCGGAGTGCCATCCAGTTTATTTTTGTCTTAGTCAGGGTTTCGGAGGCGAGGTTACCTAGGATTTCGAGAAGGACTGGGTTGTGGTCGGAATTTAGTGCTGGGATAGTCCAAGGGTCTTTGATAAAAGTTAAGTTCTTGGAAATGAAAATGTCTAGAATATCGGGGTTGTTAGAACCTGGGAAGTGTGTGTAATCCGAAGGTGCGTCGACGGAGAAATTATGCGCACTGAGGAGATTGAATAAGGTCTTGCCTTTCGAGTTTTTAGCGCGGCAACCCCAAGAGTCATGTTTGGCATTGAAGTCCCCTGCCAGGATCGTAGAAGTATTTTGGTCAAGAAGGGCCGGTATTTCGGATAGGTTATTAGCGTCCGGGGGGGAGTAACAAGCTATGATTTTCAGTTGATTGTTATTGTGGATGACCTCAATGCCGCAAGTCTCCAGAGAGGGAGTAGGGGTACTAATGGCCTTGTGTCGGATGGAGTTTCGTACGATTGTGGCTACTGCCCCATGCTTGGAGTTAGGGCGGTCACGTCTGTAGACGGAGAAATTGGGGATAAAGATCTTGTGAAGAGGTTGTAGGTGCGTTTCCATAATACAGGCCACATCAATGGAGGATTCATCGAGGAGCTGTGTTAAGAGGAGAGTTCTGTGGTTATTGGCTGCTAGAATACCGTTGGCATTCCAGTTAAGGATGGTGAGGTGATCTTTATTGGAGTTGGACGTTAGGTTGTTGGGAGTGCCCAGGTGAATTTGGTGGCGAAGTCTCAAAAAAGCTCTAAAAGAGTCTGGTTTTGGAACGGGACGGCGGGGGCCGGGGGTTGTGGAGCGGGTTGGAGCGGGTTGGAGCGGGGCATGGGGGGAGGAGGGGCCCCAAGCGACCTGTGCGAACAAGCGGGTGAGTGGAGGAGAAGGGGGTGCGGATTGGGGCGAGGGGGAGTTGCCACCCGGGCGGCTGCGCGAGAGCGTAGACGGGGCGGAGGACTGAGGCGTGGCGGGCGATGCACGCGTGGGGGTCGCGGTTACTGGCGGAGCTCTAGGGCAACCACGGTGGGTGGCAAGGTGCGGGCCGCCTCAATTGGCGCAGGTTGGGGATTTGTTCGACTTGTCTTGTTCAAGTGCCAGCCTACACATACACATGTAACCGCAGTACCCAGTTCAAGTCTAAATGTAATGCGACAGCGGCACCCGCGGAACTCATCCGCTGATGCTTATAAGCGATAGCGGCAGTGAATGGGTTAAGTTAGGTTAGGTTCTGGCTTTGCGTCAGCTGCGTAGAGTTGTGTTGCGAATGCGTGGCGTTGGACGGTTGGACACACTAACTGCTAACTTCAAGTAATAATCGCAGTGATATCATCTCGAGAGGGAGAGTGTGCCACTTTTATTTCACGCACTGTGAGGTTATTTCACGCACTGCGCAGGTTATTTCACGCACTGCGCAACCTTTCACACATTGGTGCGTAAAACGTCATTTCACATGCCTCGAGGACGCCCGTAAAACCAAGTATTTGGCACTGAGTGACAAAAATACATATGAGGCGCTCAGAGCTAAAGTGGATCAAGTCCAAAAATATAAAAAAATGAGTTAGTCCCGGATTATTACTCGTTATTAGTGTATCTTTTCAGAGCCATAGTGAACTAAGTCCCTACTACTGCTGTTCTCTAATAGATGGCATTAGTTGTGTTTAGCCCAGAAAAACTGTCATGTTTTTTCCGTGCTTAAGTGGATCAAGTCCAATATCGTAGCACGTTGTTTTTGTTTGTGTATTTGTGCACGTGATTTGGTTATTAAGCGTTCTAATAATGGATTTAGATAAATCTGTGGACTTTCCTGATTCATCAGCAGACTACGTGCCTTCGCAGAATGGATCATCTACTTCAGAAACTGAAGGTAAAGCATGATAAAAATAACAAATTAATACAACATAACCTTTTCTAAATGGATTTCTTTTAATTGGTGACTTGTTTTTATTGTTATCTTTTCTGAATTGATTTGGTAGTTTAAGCTGTTTCCACGTTGTTCACACTTAATTCTGAAATTTGTGATTTTGGACATGAAAACCTATCGATAAAACTTTATTGTACTTTTTTTTTCATTATAGATAACTCCGATGCAAGCCAGGTGGAAGAAGCCGAGGAAGAAGCTGTAGCTTCTACGTCATTTGCTCAACCAAGTAGGCTTGTTGAAGAAGATGAGCAGGCAAATAAAAAAAGGGGTAGAAAACGAAAGAAAAATGAAGATACCTGGAAAAAAAGGAAAAGACAAAATTTAAGAAACAGTGGACTTGCTTACCATTCAACAAAGGGTAAGGAAATTGCCAAAAAGTGTTTCACAAATGCACCTTGTAATTGTAAGAAGAAATGTGACCAAAAATTCACTATGGAGGAACGCAAGCGCATATTCGAATCGTTCTGGAAGTTGGGAGATTTCAGCAAGCAAAATGTGTATATTAGGAGTTCAGTCATGAGTCACACAGTGGATCGTAAACGAATACGAGATGGAAATGGTAATGAAAAGAATGTTTCGTATTCCTACACCTTAAGGGACGGTGCCAATTCTCAAACGGTGTGCAAAAATTATTTTCTTGGAACCCTTCAGCTAAGCCATGGTAGGGTTTACAGGTGTATATCAAAGACTGAAATTAATGCTGTGATTGATTCGCGTGGGAGAAATGTGCCATCTAATAAACTCGACGATTCAGATATAGTCGCCCATATCAAATCATTTCCAGCGTATCAGAGCCATTACAGCAGGAAAAAAAATCCTGAAAGGAAGTATCTCCACCCTGATTTAAATATCAGAAAAATGTATGACTTGTATGTTGAGAAATGTCACAGTGAAGGAAAGCAACCTTTGAAACAAAAATTTTACTATCATGTTTTTTCTACCAAGTTCAATTTACATTTTAAAGTTCCTGCAAAAGATACATGTAGTCGATGTGACGAACTTCAACTGAAGATACTAGCTGAAACAAATAACTTGGAACGGCGCGGAACATTTGAATTAGAAAAAAAACTGCACTTGGCCAAAGCTTCGCAGGCTAGACAATCTCTGAAAAATGACAAAGCTGCTGCATCTGAAGAATGTTACGTTGCAACATTCGACCTACAGAAGGCTCTTCCATATCCAAAACTAACGACATCTCTGGCATACTATAAACGGAATATGTATGTGTATAATTTTGGAATCCATTCTTTTAACAGTGACAATGGGTTTATGCATTTATGGGACGAGACAGAAGGAGGAAGAGGATCCCAAGAAGTAGCATGTATGCTTGCCAAACATCTTCGACAAGAGGCTTCAAACCACACACATGTTATTCTCTACTCGGACTCATGTACTGGCCAAAATCGAAATATCAAAGTCGCCGCTACATTGATGAACTTGGTCTTGGATAATCAGTTGAGCATTAAAACAGTTGATCATAAATTTCTGGTTTCTGGTCACTCATTCCTGCCTAACGATCAAGATTTTGGAATAATAGAATCAGCGTCACGAAAATGCATTCAACTCTTCACCCCTGAAGACTGGATTCATGTGGTCAAGAAAGCGAAGACTAAGAAGCCTTTTGTAGTTGTCAGAGTAGCAACACCTGAAATTTTATCCACCAAAAAGCTTGAAGACATGATAGTCAACAGAAAAAAAACTGATGAAGGCTATCCTGTCAAATGGTTGGAAATGAGGTGGATAAGGTTCGAGCGGGAGAAACCTTGGACATTGCAATTTAAGACTACCTTGAATGAAGATGTTGCCTTTTCGACAATAAGTATGTCCACCAAAAAGTCCAAATTTGTTGATAATCAAGAGCCGCTGTACAAAACACCAAGAGTTGTTACTGACGCAAAGAAAAAAGATATGCTTTCACTTTTACCATTTCTTCCCCCAAACACACACGCCCATTTCAAAAAGCTACGTACAGAAACTACCACTAGGTCACAAACATCTCTGAATGGAGAAAATGCAGAGTCAGATAACGACGAACCTATCTTTGATATTATTTAGAACATAATTCCTAACTTTTTATTCATTTTTCTAATACATTTGTTGTAAAACTAATAAAAAGTTTCAGTTATCTCTGTTTCGTTTTTATTTGATTGACCTTATGTGAAAAATGATTCAGGGCCAAAGTGGATCAAGTCCAGTTAATTACGCTTTATAATTCAATTGCAACCTTAATTATTATTTTTTAATTCTCATATTATCACCAATATTTAAGTTACTTTTCATATTGAAACAATAGCAAGAGAATTAACATCTAAATCACTTTAATATTCAACCGGTGTTAATTAACTTTAACCTCTATTTTCTCAAAACTATAATATATGGACTTGATCCACTTCAGCTCTGAGCGCCTCATATGTTGGACGCCAGGCATTTGGAAACGCCACTCCATACGGTACGCGATGCGCAATACGGAAAATCTCAGACCCTATTAGGAAAGAAACACGACGGAAATCCTAGTTAGCTCAGATGGGAAACGGAAGAATAGAGGGCGGGCTTTTTGGATTTTAACTCGAATACAGGAAGCACACACGAAATCATAAAATCATAGATAGGCTTTATTAAAGTGAAGCCAATCGCATAACGCTCGATATAGGCGCTACAGAAATAGCGAGACAGATACGCGAACGGTACGGAGATCAATATGCAATTAATAATCTATCCGAGCTGCTCGGACGCGAGCTGAGCATACGCCATAATATTTGGCAGATCAATACGGAATTCAATATGGTAGCAGTAACACAAAACAATCCTTAAAATTGAAATAAGCAAATATAATAACGGTACGGTACGGAACGAAACGCAAACGCGAATAGATTCGGCATTAAGGTATTACTTCCCTGAATGCACTTTTCCTACCATCTTTTTCAAACTTTTTCAGTGTATTATTTAAATTTTTATCTACAAAACAAGTCCATTCGGAACAAAATCGACCATCTAGATTGGAAGATAATCGAATTTGAATATTGCTTATTCTGCAGCTTGTCTCCATATCTAACACGTACATAATGGGACACTGCGTTACATTTTCAATTTTTACGGTGAAACGACTTACCATTTTTTTCAAAAATCGTGACAATATAAAGGAATATGTGTTAGCTAATATTTTTAAAAAAGTGGAAATTTTTTACCATCGGGAAACGGAGATAGGGCTATCAGAAAAATTGTGAATTTTCACTGTATGGACTACTGACGCCCCAAGCAACCGTGCCATATCTCTGCGCGCCAACCTACACTTACGTACGAGTCTATCCATTCGCGGAATACATGTGTGCGTAGACGCCCAAGATGTACAGGCATGGGCAAAAAGCTCGCTTGGTGGTATAGGGGGAACTCAATGGTCGATACATTCCCGAACGCGTAAATTTTTGCGTCCGATTACTAGGGAAGTAATACCTTAAACGGAGAGCGATACGAAATAAAATCCGGGGCCAGAAGGATCTAGAAATGCTCTGATGATGCGAGAACCCTAGAGAGAACCAAACCCTCACTCTCTCTCTAATCATATGGTACATAGCACAGAAAATACGATACTTAACGATAAAATGGGCGAAAGAAAATAGTAGAATCACATTTCCAGCACGGTAGTAATCGTTCACCTTCGATAAAAATACGGCGTCAATCGCCCTCGGAGTGCGATACTTTTCGGAACGATATGCAAAGAAAAGGAGAGAAAGGATTAGTGGTCGATAAGACTCATAGCCGTCGCATGCTTTCGATCCACTAGATCCACGATACGGGTGCGAAGCACCGCTCAAGCAATTTGCGGGACGGAAGGACTTTAATCGTATATGCGCCTTATGGCCAGTACAAATGTGAGAACAACGATACAAAACGATAAGGGACTTACTCAAAAAAACAGTGAGTGTCATGACACTTGGTGGAAGTGAAACTTATTGGAAACGTAATCGGTAGGGGATATGAGCGTGGAAAAACTTTAAAGAAATGATGAAAACAGGCGAGGAAATAAAATACCGAATTGAATATACATTGTCTCTCTCTCTTACTGGTATATAAAATATAAATTTATTCTTTGAATTATTTTGAAATATTTTAATTAAAACTATTGTTCTTCTTGTTCATTTTCTACTCTATCGCCAGTCGAGTCTACAGCAATAATAATTGGATTATGGTAACTGAAGTATGAGACAAAATGTTTAAGGGGGGCACCCAGTGTGGAAGGTCGAAAAACAACGCTTTTTTCATTCGTATTATTTTCAAAGATATTTTATTTTTTTCACATATCAATTATGGTGATCTGAAAGTACATGTATTAAACTACTCAAAAATATTTTTTTTAGATTAAAAAAAAATGGTGGATTTGTAAGCATTCATACAGGACGTCTCGAAATGGCGGTGTCGAATTTGTACGAGTTCTACTGTCCTTTATAGAAAACCTGCAATATGTGGAAAAAAATTTTCTCGTTAATAACATTTATAATTCGTCGGTAAACCAATAATATGTGGAAGAACATGGAAAGAAAATTAGATTGAGGTTTGATGTAAAAGTATGATTTTCTTGCTAAAATTTCGAGTTATAAACATTTATAAACCATTTTTATAACAATTATTTCACAAACAAGTTGGTTTAACTACGATCTATAACTATTTTGTATAACTGGTTAAAATTTCAGGCAAAAATCTTAAATAGTTCTCGAGATATCATTCGCACAAATTTCGAAAACCATGTTTCGAGAAAAACACGTTCAACTGCGCGCAAAGTGGCAGTACAGCTCTGAAAAGCGTTACGCTTAGACGGCTGTAACTCGAAAACTAATACTGTAAAAAAGGCGGCATGTTCATTCAGTGCCAACAAAAATTGATACGTAGAATACTCTCCAAAAAAGATTTGAAATCAATTAAGATCGCCATGTTCAAGATTTATACAGGGTGTCCGTAAAGTATGGAAAGGGTTGAATATCTCGAAAAGTATGCTTCAGATCGGGAAACGAAAAAATATGTATCTGATATATTTTTAAAAACTATCAAATGACACCAAGATTGATCCCACACCCCAACCTCTGTGGGTGGGGGAGGGGGAAGCTTCAAAATCTTAAATAGGAACCCCCACTTTTGATTGCATATTCGCATTCTACATTAGAAACTACATAACTTTTATTTGAAACATTTTTTTCGATTCGTGGCAGATGGCGCTATAATCGACGAAATTCAAATTTTTCGGTTTTTGCAATTGAGTCGATTTATTCGATTCTGCAATACAATTGCGATAGAAATTTACATTTGCTGTAATTTTTGTTTTGCAAATTTGAATTTACAGTAAATCTTTTGTCGTTAGACATTTAAAAATCTGGTAAAAAAGTACTTTTAGCGTAACCCAGAAGCAACGACGTGGACATAATAGTGAGAGGCGAGGGGACTCACCTGAATCAAGCACCCCGATGGTGAGAGGCGAGGGGACTCATCTGAATCAAGCACCCCGATGATGAGAGGCGAGAGGACTCACTTAAATCAAGCACCCCGAAGGGAACAGAAAACTATTATGTCCACGTCGTTGCTTCTGGGTTACGCCAAAAGTACTTTTTTACCAGATTTTTAAATGTCTAACGACAAAAGATTTACTGTAAATTCAAATTTACAAAACAAAAATTACAGCAAATGTAAATTTGTATCGCAATTGTATTGCAGAATCGAATAAATCGACTCTCAATTGCAAAAACCGAAAAATTTGAATTTCGTCGATTATAGCGCCATCTGCCACGAATCGAAAAAAATGTTTCAAATAAAAGTTATGTAGTTTTTAATGTAGAATGCGAATATGCAATCAAAAGTAGGGGTTCCTATTTAAGATTTTGAAGCTTCCCCCTCCCCCACCCACAGGGGTTGGGGTGTGGGATCAATCTTGGTGTCATTTGATAGTTTTTTAAAATATATCAGATACGTAGTTTTTCGTTTCCCGATCTGAAGCATACTTTTCGAGATATTCAACCGTTTCCATACTTTACGGACACCCTGTATATAAGAAGTGAAAGGCATCATTTGAAAGGAAAATTATTGTAACTCGTTACTAGAAAATTCGACTAAAAAAATGTATAAATAAATTTTCATAAAAAAGAACGCCGCGTTTAAGTTTTCATATTTTGTCCACTATACCGAATAATTTGCAGTGCTTGGACGGTGCTAGAGTGATTCATAAATTGCACTGCCGAAGTCAAATTCAAAGAAATTCAGAAGGCCCCCGCCTGATTGGTTTCTCGTGCGACGTTCGGTATACTGGTGGTATCATATAAGTGTATGAATTTATTTAAAATCATAAGTGCATAAAAATCGAATGTAATTCTCTCTAAATTTTTTATTTTGAAGGAAAAAACGCGGCGTTCTTTTTTATGAAAATTTGTTTATAAATTTTTTTAGTCGAATTTTCTAGTAACGAGTTACAATAATTTTCCTTTCAAATGATGCCTTTTACTTTTTATATATAAATCTTGAACATGGCGATCTTAATTGATTTCAAATCTTTTTTGGAGAGTATTTTACGTATCAATTTTTGTTGGCACTGAATGAACATGCCGCCTTTTTTTTACAGAGAATCTGATTTTGTGGGGGGATTTCATTACTTTTTGGAATTTATTCATGAGGAGAATACGTACCTACATGTAGGAGAATAGCTTTTTATTACCATCAAATTAAAATCTCACATTTTATACCGATACGAGCTAATTAATTATAACCACGTTACTTTTGATTTATAAATCAATTCTCGTGATATTTTGAAAGGGATTTATAAACTAGAGTGCCCCTATATTTTTTACTTTGCTTTAGTATTTTGGAGAAATAAAACATACCGCTTTCGAATTTACAGGCCATCGGATTTTTCTTATATTTTGGTCGTCTTCAGAAATCCATATAGACATTTTACCTTTAACTCTCTAACAATAAGTATACTCTACCAATAACCGTGACGAATTGTTTCATCACATGTAAAGATACTACTTATGACAGTACATACATATATTGTTACATATTAACTCGAGACATTGGAATAGTTTTAAGAAATCCTTTTGCATACACCGCTGAAATTTTGCCCTTACTCGTAAATAAATTTCTCAAGTTACTCGCAAAGTTACGTATACGCATCTTAGCGAATAGACCAATCAGGATCAAGTATTCCGTTGTGGTGGGTGTCCTGATTGATCTACTCGCTAAGATGCGTATACGTTTCCTGATACGGAATACTTGATCCTGATTGGTCTATTCGCTAAGATGCGTGCACGCAAAGATACGAGCGAGTTCGAGAAAGCCCTGATCTGCCGGTAGCTGTCAATTCGGGAGATCGAAGTATCTAACCTCGAAATCGTTAATTTGTAAATAATAATGAATAATCTGTAGAAGTCATAAATAATTATTCGGGTTTCTTCGATAAATTTCCCCAAGTGTTTAAAAATCGGTGTCCATAACTGTGGCTTCAACTTCCAGTGATTAAGTAAGTAATTACTGCAGAACGAGTAGGTTACAAGATTTTCATGAAGTTTTTGACGGTTTTCTTGCATGTCCCCTTTCATAAGGTGCAAACAAAGAGGATGTAACTCCTGTCCTATCCTGAAGAAAATGAGTCGATCGACATCAGACATTGTCGAACTTATCACCGAGCGCCTTTCACCCACGGTATTTTCATTGCAATATGCGCTTTTCTTCTTAACTTTCACTTCTTTCAAAGTATTTACCTCTTGTACGAATTGTTGATCGCAGGGGGCAGCGATCAATGATTGTGACTAATCGTAGACAAATTATTCCTGCGATGATGTTCCAGTTGCGAAGCATATACTAGCAAGTCAGCTTACAGCGTCCGATGTTTAGTATCAACTTACCTCTTTTGGAACACCCATCATCCGAGCATAATCACGATTACGTTAGCGTTAATCGCAGAATAGACCGTGAGCTTGGGCACATTATCGCAGTAGTAGTTCGGCACACTTGTCTACGACGAGTCGCTATTATTGATCGCTGCCTCCTACCACGAACAGTTCATAAAAGGTTATTAGCTTGGAAGAAGTAAAAGTTATTTAACGCTGGAATAGTTGAAACGAGAAGCGCGTATTGCAATTAATGTACCGTGGGTAATAGGCGCTCGGTGACAAGTCTGACATTCTCCAATGTCCATCGAGTCATCTTTTTATGGACAGGACACGAGCTAGATCCGATTCAGTTGCACCTGCACGAGATGATATGTCAGAAAATCATGAGTCTTCATGAAAATCTTCTAACCTACTCGTTCTGCAGTAATACTTAATAATATCACTGGAAGTTGAAGCAACAGTTATTGGCAAAAATTGGACACCGGTTTTTAAACACTTGGGAAATATCATCGAAGAAACCCGAATGATTATTTTTTACCACTTCTACATATTAGAGTAATCATTATTAACAAATTAACGATTTCGATCTCCCGAATTGACAGCTACCGGGAGATCACACTTTTGACACTTTTCGCTCAGCTCGTAAGACCGCAGCGCACTCTCCCGAAGCCAACTCTTAAAGCACCGAGCCAACCACTTCCAGCCAAATGTCAGGGAAATTCAAAATCAGGAGTTTGCCAGGATATTCAGTATATGTTGTTACATATATTAAATCGAGACGTTGGAATAGTGTTAAGAAATCCTTTTGCATGCACCGCGGACATTTCGCCCTTACTCGTACATAAATTTCTTGCACAGCATCGATATTCACCTGCACCTGTATTCTTCTGGGACCTAAGATAATTATAAAAACCCCATATAATTCAGCCCTGACAACTACAATCTTATCGAGCTGTACTTTATCGAGGAGATCTTTCGACGTAATGATTCCGAAACGTTTCTATGATGTTTTGCAACATTCACGAATTTATCGAGAAATATATATTTCTAACATATACGGTAGTGTTCACGAATATTGTAAAATATCGCAGAAATGTTACAGAAAAGTTACTTGCAAAAACGTGCTTTGTGGAGTGTAAATGATGATATTTTGTAATTTCCACCGTTATACCAGAGGCGAAGAAGAGATGAAATAGAAATGAGGTACACGTACACTTCACATTTGACAGGTCGGTATACAGGGTGTTCATTTTAAAACTTACCACCCACGTTATCTGCGTAAAGAGACATATTTCTGAAAATCGCCGAGACACGTCAACAAAATTATTGAGGGGGAACATTTTTTATAAAAATTCGACGGCCCCCCCCCCCTCAACCACCTGACTCCGGGGGCGGTAACCCCAATATTCTTAAATGGAACAGGGGGTCGAGTGATACCTCATTTTAAAGGGCTTTTAATTGTGTACATTTTGACGTCCTACTTTTTAAATTTGACGTTAAAATGAGGTATCACTCGACCCCCTCTTCCATTTAAGAATATTGGGGTTACCGCCCCCGGAGTCAGGTGGTTGAGGGGGGGGGGCGTCGAATTTTTATAAAAAATGTTCCCCCTCAATAATTTTGTTGACGTGTCTCGGCGATTTTCAGAAATATGTCTCTTTACGCAGATAACGTGGGTGGTAAGTTTTAAAATGAACACCCTGTATAAATTAGAACTTGTGATAGTATAATACAAAAGAGGAAATGTATCGATAAAGAAAAAATAATAATAAAGTAGTTACTCTATTATTGTAATCCAATAACATTGTATTACTTATTTTTCTGCCACGACTTTAATTGTTGATAGTGAAGAAAAATCAAATTTATTGGTTGATCCATCCACTATCAACAATCAAAGTCGTGGCAGAAAAATAAGGAATACGATGGAATTGGATTACAATAATGGAGTAACTACTTTATTATTATTTTTTCTTCATCGATATATTTCCTTTTTCGTGTTATACTATCACAAGTTCCAATTTAAATACCGACCTGTCAAACGTGAAGTGTTCATGTACCTCACTTCTATTTCATCTCTTCTTCGCCTCTGGTGTAACGACGGTCAATGTGGAACCGAATGTACTACTGGTTCTTCGAATAACAAGTGCACTGAAAAAAATTTTCAGGGAATTGAGCAATAATTCTGGCTGAACCAACCAGAATTTCTAGCCACCGTGGCCACAGCCAGAAGTTTTCTTAAGACAGCCAGCCGAGTATGGCTAAGCTAATATGTTTAAAGTAACAATATCGTGATGTTTGTGTCAAGCTGCGCTGTACTGTTGAGCCAGTTATTTATTCTGATTGATTTAGACGTGCAGTATGCCTACGTAAGCTGTACCGTATCGCTAAATTGCACGGAAATTCTGGTTCATCTAGACAAGCAGTATAGCTGTGTCAGCTATACCGTATTGCTAAATTGCGCGGGAATTTTGGTTCGTTTAGACAAGCAGTATAGCTGTGTCAGCTATACCGTATTGCTAAATTGAAAGTAGGATTTTGCAAAAAGAGGGCGCGCACGCCTATCCTGCCGCCTGCCAACCCGCCTACTGGGGTGTCGGTTTTTTTTCCAACCCTTCCGGGATTCGATTTTTTTTTTTTTTTTTTTTATAGAAGGGGAAATGCATTTACGCACCATCCCCAGGTTTGGCTAGAAATCCGGAGGTGTGTCTAGAGCTCGGGTGATCCCGCGACGAGAAAGTGCAATGTCGCGGGGCCCACACCGGGATTTGAACCTGCGTTCCTTAGATGAGATGCTTCGAGACTGGGAATGCTCGCATTCTACCAATTGCGCCACCGACTCTTCAAGTGGTCTTAGCTAAAACAGGCCTTTATATAATGCAACACTGAGATATCTCGGCAAAAATATTTAAATAAATATTTAATTTGCTATCGGGGTACCGACTCGACTTCTACCGGTATTTCGTATTCCTCGGGCACAGAACCGCACAGTTGCAGGGACCTTTTCGGCCGGGCTTGGTCGGTATTGGAGCCACTTCTACCGGTAAAAATTGCTCGAATACCGACTAAGCCCGGCCGAAGGGGTCCCTGCAACTGTGTGGAACTGCGCGAGGCATCCAGTATAGTCCACCCAGCCATACCGTTCAGTCACACTACACATAAGTTTACAGTTGGTGTAAACATACGTTTTATAGTCCAGCTAACTATACCTATATACCTATATTACGTATAATCATACAGTTGGGGTAAGAATACGTCATCTACTTAGGATAACCTTTCTAGTATATTAAGTAATCAGATGCCATATTGCTGCATCAAACATATCTGTTAGCAATACTTGGACTGCTAACACAGCAATGCTGTATCTCAAATACAACTAATAGAATTACTGTAATAAAAATATTTTTAGGGGGGAATGGCTAGAAAGTCTCAGCCAGAAATGTATTGCTGTTAAAACTAAAGATTTTTTTCAGTGTGGACGATCCCTCGTTCGAAAGAAACCCCCTCGGGTTCGCATTCGATTTGCAGTCCTTCTGGATAGAATTGGATACCAGCACGTTTATTGCTGTAACAAATTATAAATAACACAATATATTCAGTATTTCACTATTTAACCCTTAAATGCATATTGTTGCTTTTCGGCAACACACTGCCTACTATACCTTTCAAACTCACACTAGAGCAAATATCGACTAGCTGCATAGAGTGTCC
This sequence comes from Xiphydria camelus, assembly GCA_963678675.1. Lineage (NCBI taxonomy): Eukaryota > Metazoa > Arthropoda > Insecta > Hymenoptera > Xiphydriidae > Xiphydria > Xiphydria camelus. Next base: position 20,668,880 of record OY783191.1, read on the forward strand.
GTTGGGCTACGTACTGCTTTATAACAGGCTATAAGCATTTGTTGGTACATGGCGCTCATGTCACTGTATTGTTGACATTTCCCAGTCTGCAGACAACCGGCGAGCAACGGGATAAGAAAATGAAATGCAAGCTGCCTAACTGCAAAGGACTTACCTATACCAAGTGTGAGAAGTGCGATGTAGAATTATGTTTCAATAAACGTAATAATTGTGTCAAAAAATTTCACACGTAATGTAATGTCATACTATGTACTTAATGCATGATGTTGCCATTTGGCTACATACCCTTTTTTCGAAAAAAAAAACGGTTCAAAGTGAAATATAATTTTTATTTTTATTTCTCCCTGTATTAGTTTTGTAAAATCTTGCAGTTTTTCATTTTTTTATTTTTAAACAAAAAATCATGCATTTAAGGGTTAAAATATACCCAACTTACTCTACGTAGAAATTAAGAAACTATATTAATCTGAGTTAACTAATTCTATAGATAATAATGACAGAATTATTAAAAGTGATATATTTCCTCTTTCGTATTATACTATCACAAGTTCAAATTTATATACCGACCTGTTAAAAGTGAAGTGTACATGTACCTCACTTCTATTCCATCTCTTCTTCGCCTCTGGTGTAACGACGGTCAATGAGGAATCACTGATATCGATTAGGGTTCGAGGGTTATTCCTCATTCTTTCTAGGACAGAGCATCGATATTTTGCTGCACCTGTATTCTTCTGGGACTTCCTAAAATAATTATAAAAACCCTATATAATTCAGCCCTGACAAGTACAATCTTATCGAGCTGTACCTTATCGAGGAGATCTTTCGACGTAATGAGACCGAAACGTTTCTATGATGTTTCGCAACATTCGCGAATTTATCGAGAAATATATATTTCTAACATACGGTAGTGTTCACAAATATTGTAAAATATTGCAGAAATGTTACAGAAAAGTTATGATATTTTGTCATTTCCATCGTTACACTAGAGGCAAAGAAGAGATGAAATAGAAGTGAGGTACATGTACACTTCACGTTTGACAGGTTGGTATATAAATTGGAACTTGCGATAGTATAACACGAAAGATGAAATATATCATTTTTAATAATTCTGTCATTAGAATTGGTTAACTCAGATTAATATAGTTTCTTAATTTCTACGTTGAGTAAGTTCGGTATATTTTAAATAGTGAAACTGCAAATGATTATGTTATTTACAATTTGTTACAGATCGTATGCGAACCCGAGGGGATTTCTTTCGAACAAGGGATCATCCACTTGTTGTTTCAAGAACCAGTTGCATTAGTTCATTCGGCGAGCTGGATCTGCTGTCTCGAGTGCATGGACGTGTGCCACTTTAAATGGATATTTTGTAATTTCCATCGTTACATCAGAGGCGAAGAAGAGATGAAATAGAAGTGAGGTACATGTACACTTCACGTTTGATAGGTTGGTATATGAATTGGAACTTCTGATAGTATAATACGAAAGAGGAAATATATCGATAAAGAAAAAATAATAATGAAGTAGTTACTACATTATTTTAATCCAATTCTATTGTATCCTTTATTTTTCTGCCACGACTTTGATTGTTGATAGTAGATGGATTAACCAATAAATTTGATTTTTCTTCACTATCAACGATCAAAGTCGTGGCAGAAAAGTAAGGGATACAATGGAATTAGATTACAATAATGTAGTAACTACTTTATTATTATTTTTCCTTTATCAATATATTTCCTCTTTCGTATTATACTATCAGAAGTTCCAATTTATATACCAACCTATCAAACGTGAAGTGTACATGTACCTCACTTCTATTTCATCTCTTCTTCGCCTCTGATGTAACGATTGAAATTACAAAATATCCATTTAAAGTGGCACACGTCCATGCACTCGAGACAGCAGATCCAGTTCGCCAAATGAACTAATGCAACTGGTTCTTGGAACAACAAGTGGATGATCCTTCGTTCGAAAGAAACCCCCTCGGGTTCGCATACGATCTGTAACAAATTGTAAATAACAATCATATGGGGTTTTTATCATTATTTTAGGAAGTCCCAGAAGAAAACAGGTGCAGTAAAATATCGATGCTGTGCTAGAAAGAATAAGAAATAACCCTCGAACCCCCTAATCGGTATCAGTGATTCCTCATTGACTGTCGTTACAACGGAGACGAAGAACAGATGAAATAGAAGTGAGGTACATGTACACTTCAGGTTTGACAGGTCGGTGTGTAAATTGGAACTTGAAATAGTACGAAAGAGGAAATATATCGATAGAGAAAAAATAATGATAAAGTAATTACTTGATTGTTGTGATCCAATTCCATTGCATCTCCTATTTTTCTCCCACGGCTTTGACTGTGACAGAGAAGAAAAGCCATCAATTCGTCTCGTGCTCGCATGACGCTGAAACAAAAAATAGAATTATCACAAAGATAATTGTCCTTCCATCGAAAGTGAGGTTAAAGCTGTCAGATGGCAATTAAACTTATCTGATAGTAATTCTTCTGAGATACTGCCGTCTCCTTTCCTGCTCTTTATGCACAGGCAACCAGAGAAACACAGCACTGCATCCGTTCACTATCTCGATTATCGAAAAAAAAAACAAACGATTATTAAACTATACGGAGCGTCTGTCACATTCACCACTATTGAGATTCATAACTCCGATTACACTGAATTTTCACATTTTATTAACAAGCGCGTCCGAGTATCGAAATAAACGCGAGGTTAATCGTTTCGCGAATGGAAATATTTTATTAACTTTGAACATACCCAAACATTTAAGGAATATATTCTCTCACACACTCTCACATACATTTGATGGCGTATGCGTGTGGCCGTATCTGTGTACATATTTCCGATCATGGCCGACTATCGCCGAAGATAGGCGGAATTTTTGTGAGATTTTGACATATATATATCGCCCGAGAAATCGGATTCTCGACTTTTAGGCGCAAGAGGCGTGGCTTCGCGTTGCTAAGGAAAAATCTCTGTTAAGATGTAACTTATAACATTTATTCTGGTCCCTATTAATAGAGAATAGTCCATTTATATGGCGTAACTAAGCATAGTTTTGGTTATAACCGTATATTTATTGAGAAAATTCGATGTAAAAATTGAGGGGTGCAGGGGGCAGACATTTGTGGTGTAAAGAGACACGGGTGCTCGCGATATCAGCGCTGTCGTGTCTGAGCGCGAAACTACTTGAACGAACATGCCGCGAGACACTGCCGTGTCTCTTGATGATATGAATATCGTTCTAAAACCTTTCTATGAATATTCTACATAGCATTGGGAAATTTTTAAAGCAATACACAAAAATCAATTTTTTCGACCTTCTACACTGGGTGCCCCCCTTAACTTCGATATTATCAATGTTTCTCGCAAAAACTGCATCAATCATAGTGCCTCCTTTCGTAGTGGAATCATTTCTCCCATTAAGGAGATTAAAAGAAAATTTGTCTTTTAACAATTCGAGCAGTGGCTAAGCTTCTGCTGACAGCCACTGTATTAAGGTTACCACTCACTAGAGCGGCGCGTCGCGTCGCGGTGCGGCGATACCCGGCGTTTCTTACCTGAATGTCCATAAATTTTACGACATGCCCGGCGATTCTTACCTGAATGTCCGTAAATTTTACGTCACGGCTCGGTGACGCTCCACGATGGATGGTGGCATCGCCCACTTTTTCGGCGGCAACCGACAGATTCGGACTTGAATGTTCGTCAATTTTATAAAATACTAGCAGCCCGTCCCGGCTTCGCACGGGTAGATTGTGGATTGATTTTGGTCGTCATTTAATGAATTTTTGGCAGATATCTGTACTCATAGGTAGGGAGCCATGCTATGCTAAAAAAACACATGTATTTAATTTAAATTGGAAAGTATATTTCTTTTATTAATTTATCTTAAGGCCAGCGGATAGACAATGTTTTTTATTTTTTTATTTGGAGTAAAAACGTGTAAATTTGTCGGTATGCCAACTCTGGAGCAAGCCACATACACCCGGGGACACGGCAACTGTCGCTGGTGACTTTTTTAAACGTTATTTTTAAACGTACCAACCAATAATTAATAATCCTCATGCTTTCATTAACGAGAGTAGACGCCACCGTAGCTAATGAGCGCATGAGAATTAATTATTCATTGGTTAGTACGTTTAAAAATAACGTTTAAAAAAAGTCACCAGCGACAGATGCCGTATCACCGGGTGTACAATTGGCCGTGTGAAAAACATGAATTTTCCAAACTTAAGCCAGCAATAGTCAACGATTGACCTTGTGCTTTGTTGATGGTAATAGCAAAAGCAAGACGCAAAGGGAACTGGAGCCGCTTGAATTCGAATGTTAAATCGTTGGAAATCATAGGTATGCGTGAATGAGGACGTCTTCGCCTTTGAATTTGCCAGTGATGATTGTTACCTCGATTAAATTTGGTTGGCACTAAGGGATTTTTCGTGTAACTGATTTGGAATATTATGTCAGATGTAAGAGATTCCAAATGAAGGTCATGGTCAAGGTCAAATACAATATCACTATTGTACAGCCACTAAAAAATCCTAAATCCTACTATCAAAACGAATTTGTATAGGGCCCATAGCTTTCATGGTACGAAGCCGAACTGTACTTGACCTCAATTTGACCTCCGCTGACCATAAAGGTCACATGGAAATAATGGTCAAGGACATATTTGAACGTGAAATTTCCCGCTCTTTTCATTTCCGGTATATAAAATAGAGGTTTGGATTTAAAAAATCAATTTTACCTAGAAGGTCATTGTCAATGTCAAATCCAATATGACCATTGGGTAGCCAGGGAAAAATCCTAAAAGTTTTATATTAAACGTTTTTCTCTAAAATGATTTCCCGCTGAGATAATCAGCTGTGTCTGGACTTTTTGAACACTCTGTATAAGATTTACTAACTCAGAAACCTTCGCGGGCATGCGTCCAACCATTCCCCAAAGTTTCATCGCAATCGGATGAACGGTTTAGAAAGGCATAATAATCATCCGTACCGGTACTTTTCGAACACCCTGTATACGATTTACTAACTCAGAAACCTTCGCGGGCATGCGTCCAACCATTCCCCAAAGTTTCATCGCAATCGGATGAACGGTCTAGGAAGGCATAATAATCATCCGTACCGCTACTTTTTGAACACCCTGTATACGATTTACTAACTCAGAAACCTTCGCGGGCATGCGTCCAACCATTCCTCAAAGTTTCATCGCAATCGTATGAACGGTTTAGGAAGGCATAAGAGACATACATACAGACAGACAGACAGACAGACAGACAGACAGACAGACAGACAAACATTCATTTTTATATATATAGATATTATAATCAAACGGTATCTAGCAGTGCAACAAGATGTACGACGGCAGCAGTAGTTCTGATGAGGAAATTGCTTTTATGGTAGCATTGATGTCAGAAAGAAATAGACAAAAGAGAATGTGGATCCATTCTATCAATAAAAAATGCGCCAGTCTTGGAGAACTCGCCCATCTGGTCGCGAGATTAACCACGAGGATTTCGATCGCGATGATAGTGAGTGGTAAGAACCGATATTCCGAATTTCGTCTATTGTGCGACGGATAAAGACTTTAGCCTTTATGACCATCGCGTCGTTTGACGGAAAGGATTCGAAGGGAAGAATCCCCGTCCGCGACGCGACGCGACGCGCCGGACAAGTGAGCGGTAGTACATTTATTTGTACCGTATGTCCGTCTCTGTACTGGCCAGTTTGAAAGTTACCTTCGGATAGGCTTGGTCGGTAATCGAGACATTTATACCGTAATTATAATTATTTTCGTAATTTCCATTATTCACAAATTCACAATTTCGAGGTTAGACGCCTCGATCTCCCGAATTGACATCAATTCTAACTGCCGACTCGACTTCTACCGTATTAAATGACTCGAGTACTGATCAAGCCTATCCGAAGGTAACTTTCAAACTGGCCAGTACAGAGACGGACATACGGTATATATTTTATCCAGTCGGTATTTTGACGCGACGCAGCGCGACGCGCCGTACTGGGCAAGAGTGAGCGGTAAGAACCCCGTCCCTTACGTGACGCGACGCGCCGGACAAGTGAGCGGTAGTACATTTATTTGTATGTATTTTATTCAGTTAATATTTTGACGCGACGGGACGCTCTAGTGAGCGGTAACCTTTAGTAGCCCACGGATAGCGGTATCGATTACAATAAGTATTGCGGGAGATGGCTTATTTCGGCCCGTCCGGTAATTAACCTTTCCGGGAAAGGTGCGGAACTGCAGGCACATTTACAGCCCAGATTCGTCGAAATATACCGCCCGCATTATGTCGAGATTGACCATAGATTAACGAGGTATATATATATGTCTAAAGGTTACTTTGGGGACACGATATATTTTGGGTTAAATCGATGCAGAAAGGCATTATATATATTATAAAAAATAATAATGATAAAATGTCAAGATATTTTGAATTTTGCGTAAAACAGCTAATATGAGGACATAGCATATATCCACGAATATGAGGACATTATATTTTGTAAGGAATGGCGACTATGGGGACATTTTATATTAATAGAAAAAAGTATTTGAATCAATTGCGTTTGACGTTTTAAACAAGTAAACACTACTAACTGCTTCTAATTTCCTCTAAAGTGTCTAAAACTAGAGACATTTAGAGTTACATATATAATGGTGACTTTGAGGACATCCGCTTGCTGAAATATATAAAATAGAACTAATGGTTGCTTCGAGGACATAAACAGTTGTTTTCTAAGTATTAAATATTTAGCAGATACAAATCTCAATATTGTTACTTGAGCATGTATAACGTATCCGTGTAATATGATTTTCCACTCCACAATATAACATCAATATAAGACGTCTTGTTATACAGATCCTACACGACAAAAAGAAATTTCGACGCCTCTCCTTCACGTTTTTTGAGGAATGAATATATCGCCATATATTCTCCAGAAGAATAATGACGCAAGTGCAAATTTTGAAATTTTTTAATTAAACCCCTCAATAGACTTAAGTCATTTTTAAGACTATTGAGGGGTTTAATTAAAAAAAGGTGTGAGTGCCGTTGTACTCACGGAGGATGTGTAAACATCTTACAATTATCTGCGGTCCGAGTTTAATTGGGGAATATGACGTCGTAGTTCGACATAAAGAAGTTTAGTTTTTTCTATAATAAAATATTTATTATTATTATTATATTAGATTCATAACTTACTAGCAGCCCGTCCCGGCTTCGCACGGGTAGATTGTGGATTGATTTTGTCCGTCCACCATTGTTTAAATACATTTTTAATACAAAACTTTTAGTATTTCTCCCGGGCTACGCAATGGTCATATTGGATTTGACCTTGACCATGACCTTCAAGGTTATATCAAGGTCAAATTAATTTTTTTTCACGTTCAAATGTGTCCTTGACCATTTTTTTCATGTTACCTTTATTGTCAGCGGAGATCAAATTTAGGTCAAGTATAGTTCGACTTTTTGAACACCCTGTATAAGATTTACTAACTCAGAAACCTTCGCGGATATGCGTCCAACTGTTCCCCAAATTTTCATCCCAATCGGATGAACGGTTTAGGAAGGCATAATAATCATCCGTACCGGTACTTTTTGAACACCCTGTATAAGATTTACTAACTCAGAAACCTTCGCGGGCATGCGTCCAACCATTCCCCAAAGTTTCATCGCAATCGGATGAACGGTTTAGGAAGGCATAATAATCATCCGTACCGGTACTTTTTGAACACCCTGTATAAGATTTACTAACTCAAACCTTCGCGGATATGCGTCCAACTGTTCCCCAAATTTTCATCGCAATCGGATGAACGGTTTAGGAAGGCATAATAATCATCCGTACCGGTACTCTTTGAACACCCTGTATAAGATTGACTAACTCAGGAACCTTCGCGGGCATGCGTCCAACCATTCCCCAACTTTTCATGGCAATTGGATGAACGGTTTAGGAAGGCATAATAATCACCAGTACCGGTACTTTTTGAACACCTTTTATAAGATTTACTAACTCAGAAACCTTCGCGGGCATGCGTCCAACCATTCCCCAAAGTTTAATCGCAATAGGATGAACGGTTTAGGAAGGCATAATAATCATCCGTACCGGTACTTTTTGAACACCCTGTATAAGATTTACTAACTCAGAAACCTTCGCGGGCATGCGTCCAACCATTCCCCAAAGTTTCATCGCAATCGGATGAACGGTTTAAGAAGGCATTTGATATTACCTTAAAGGTCACGGTCAAGGTCAAATCCAATACGACCACTGGGTAGCCAAGGGAAAATCCTTAAAGTTTTGTATTAAACATTTTTCTTTAAAATGTTTTCCCGTTGAGATAATCCAGCTTGCGCGAATAGTATGCGCAGTAGCGCCACACACACACTGACGCAGTCACGTCTACATGACTTACGTCTGACGCTCAATTTCCCAGGAAGGTCGTACCGCAGAGCCATAGCATAGATGTTTACACATCAAAAATTTCAAAATTTGCACTTGCGTCATTGTTCTTCTGGAGAAGCGATATATTATCTGGGATGTCACTTTACCGACCGCTAGCGGTTCAATAGCATACATACTAGCCGCACAGGCCGCAGATCCTCCGTGGCAGATTAGTGCAGTCAAAATAGCATATGAAATACAAATTAATCCGGATAGGATGAAACCTATACCAATCCATAGGGAAAAATCCCCTGAAAAACATATCAAAAGTTCCCAAAAAACTTTGGTCGGGAAATATGTTTAATTAATGAAAAAGTAACAAGAATTGCGGTCGAGCGTCCTTTGTACGCTAATATTTCTCGTTCAATGGGCTCAATTAAAAAAGTAGAACTACCTTTTTGTAGCGTGAAAAATTTACTATAAAAAACAAGCGGAAACCCCTAGCTGGAAATGTTTCGTTTTAGTTTCATTGATGTTTAATCTTCTGAGCGTCTTAAACGCCGAACGCGCGCGATCAGCCGATTATTTGGCGTTTACGACGCTGCAGAAGATTAAAACATTAATAAAACTGAAACGAAACACTTTGAGCTAGGGGTTTCCGCTTATTTTTTGTAGCAAATTTTCCTCGCTACAAAATGGTAGTTCTACTATTTCATTGAGCCCATTGAACGAGAAATATCAGCGTTCAAAGGACGCTCGACCGCAATTCTTGTTACTTTTTCATTAATTAAACATATTTCCCGGCCAAAGTTTTTGGGAACTTTTGATATGTTTTTCAGGGGATTTTTCCCTATGGATTGGTATAGGTTTCATCCTGTTCGGATTAATTTGCATTCCATGGAATAAAATCGCCTATTTTTACTGCACTATACGTCCACTCGACGTGTGCCAAACACTCGCCAGAGCCGTCCTCTAAGTGCTTCGAAACCCGATATGTTTCAAACAGCGGGCATTATACTCTATGTCGGCTGGTGCCAAGACTGTATATGTTTGGTCATCCATTCTTTTATTTAAAACAGTAAAAAAACCCAAAACACGTCTAGCAGAATCCACCCGCCTAACGGAGGGTTAACCCTCGGTTAGTCGCCTATAGGTCCAGCGGACCTATTGTCATACTACCTACCTACCTATTGTGCATAAGAGAAATTTGACGCGTCTAACGGAGGGTTAAATATGTTTTCGAAGGAAAATAAATTAAAAAAGTAAACATTTACACTCAAAAAGTTTAAAAAAAGCTAATTTTATTCCAAAATTATCAAAGCAAAAATTATAACCTTCGTAGAAGGCATCTGTAAAAAAAACACCCGAATCAGCCTCAAATACTCATAACGCTCATAAAGTTTTCAAAACTACAGCAAAGAGCTCGGTACCCATATACGTATGTCGAGTAAGGTAACTTTGGTACTCGAACTTTGTTTCCTCATAATGAACGAAAGAATGACGTTAGAAATATTTTCTCAATTTCTGTAATTTCGTTCGGAGAAAGTTTGAAAGTAAAGGGCGTGCGAAAGACTCCGGGAAGACACTCAGATGCGTCGACGTCCCGTGGTGCGGTCCAGGGACGGACATATGCGCGTCTCGATGACTTAATTTATGATAGGACGACGCGCGTCTCGTTTATAGGCCTCCATACACGATACGGTTTACCGGAAGGCAGGCTTTTCGATATGCAAGCCGGAAGGCAAATCGTAGTGGTCATATTGGCCGGAAGGCTCGGCCTGAACTCTCGGCTTTCCGAAAAACTGCGGGCGCTTGAAAATTTACCACCGGCCATGCTTTTCGCCTGCATGTCGAAAAGTGTATGGGTGCCATAGAAATATAGGCTAAGAATTTGTGTGACGGAAAGCATAGCAGAAGTAGGTACACCCGGGGACACGGAATCTGTCGCTGGTGACTTTTTTTTAATGTCATTTTTAAACGTACTAAACTAATGAACAATTAATTCTCATGCCCTCATTAGCTACGGTGGCGTCTACTCTCGTTAATGAAAGTATGAGGATTATTAGTCATTAGTTAGTACGTTTAAAAATAAAATTTAAAACAGTCACCAACGACAGATTTCGTGTCCCCGGGTGTACCTAGGCAGATATTGCCTAATTTCGATAATCATCAAGTTCCAGTTGTAATTCGTTGATTAAGTGCATATGCAAATACACTTGTCGATTCATTAACCACTGTTTTACCCATTTCGAACATTTGCGCTTTATCTTTTTCTTTTTTTCAGACAACAAAGCAACTGCTAGTCCTATTAACATAACCCTGTTAACTCTCCGTTAGTTGGTAATTGTTGAAAAACTATTCCATGATTTCGTTAATTAAATTTAGCCGAGTCAAATATAATGCTGCATGATTTTTCTTGGTACATAGAAGCATTATTTTCCTTGTTCCAAAGGAAAATTTACATTAGTTACAATGTCGCATCATATAATTTTTAAAACATAAGAGTGTTCAAGTGACGATAAGAGCCGGTATTATAAAGTCCGGTTAACCGGAGGTCGAACTTCAACCGGCGGTTAGACTGCAGTTTCCGAATACGCTAACCACCGCATAAACATCGACACGTGCGGTTTCTTTCTCGCTCGAGAGAGAAGTCAGGGCCGCATTAGTCTCTCTCTCGCTCGGGGGAGAAGTCAGGGCCCGATTATAAGAGTAGGTAGTTGTTTCATTTTACAAAGTGTGTACAGCACCGCATTTTTGAATTTGAGAATAGTTTATCTTAAAAAATGAATGCACAACATGTAGAAAATATGTCACCTAATTAGGATTATGATTAATATGAATACAATACCTAAATGGGATTATTAAAATAAAAAAGTGGAACTTTCTCGGAATAGATAATTAAGTTGATATTGCTCAGGAAGAGTAAAAAACATTTGGATGTACATGTATTTTTAAGTTTTATAGCCAGTATGCTTTCCTATTTTATATAACAGTTGGGAATAACAATAAGGAGTCGAGCATGTAATAGTTTCAGATAACATGTAACTGTATACAGGTTATAATATGTTTTTTTGTACTTTTTTACTTATGTAACAAAGCAGGTAACTTAATAAATATAATTGCCTTTAAATGTTTTTACTCCTCCTCAGCAATGTTAACTTAATTACCTATTCCGAGAAAGAGTTTCATTTTTTTATTTCAATAATCCCATTTAGGTATTTTATTCTTATTAATCATACTCCTAATTAGGTGACATATTTTCTACATGTTGTGCGTTCATTTTTAAGAAAAACTATTCGAAAATACGGTGCTGTACACACTTTGTAAAATGAAACTACTAATTTCCGTAATTTGCATATTTCCATATCTAGCAGTGCCGTATTCCTTACTGACAAACAGATGCAAACAAATTTTAGTCAGTTTTCGTAGAAATTTTGAAGTATGAACACGATGTCGGGAAGGAAAAGTAGAAATCGTCCGACTTACAAATTATAAATTACAATTACTTATCATTACACTAATCAATGTAGGAATAACCGAATAGAACACTTGTGGAAAGACTTGGTCACTCATTTTCAGTTCGTTGATACGATACTGTAGAAGCACCGAGGGTCCGAACCCCTGCTGAGCTCCCTTTCTCGAGTCACTCGCAAGAGAAACGTACCAGGCCTTTGCGTATGAGTTGACATATGAATCGTGCGAGTGCGAGTGAGAACGCGGATTAATACTGGTGAAGCCATAAGAGTTTCTCTGTCGCACATTCTCCGTCCTTCTCGGACTTATCCAGTTGGAGTATGCGACAGAGAAACTCTTATGGGTTCACCAGTGTTAATCCGCGTTCTCACTCGCACTCGCACGATTCCTATGTCAACACATACGCAAAGACCTCGTATACGTTTCTTAGTGAGTAGGCCAATCAGGACCCCCACCACAACGGAATACTTGGTCCTGATTGGTCTATTGGCTAAGATGCGTATACGTAACTTTGCGAGTGACTCGAGAAAGGCCCCCTGCTCTTTTTCATGCTTTAATGAATTCGCACTAGCGGAAATATCCCCCGAGCTAGTGCGGGGGATGACTGTACTTATAACCGGGCAATGACTTCTCTCCCGAGCGAGAAAGAGAAAGAGGTTAAATTTTTTCGATGTCTAATACTTTAAAGGTGTCGCCGGAGAGTCAGCTAGCTGTTTAAGCTGTAACTGTATTGTAATTTTTAGAAGTGTACGTTATTTCCTCCTGGAGGAAATACATATGTATACTCACCACAGAGTTTTTCATTACAGTAAAAATGTTTAGAATCGTTGTTGTTTGAGATGCTGCTTAGTGATTTCTCAAAGAAATTTCTTCTCAACGTTAGTAGATAATTTTACAAGAATTTAAATAAAATTGATTTATTTAGAAATTATAAATTCTTGAATATATTGCAATATTATTACAATTTTGCAATAATATATTTGAGCGCAAGTATTGTAAGATTGCTGCAATGAAATTGCTATATTGTAAATTTTATAAAATTAAATTTATGCAAAGTCATTGCAATATTAAATACTTTCTGGATAGTTGCTTTCAATTAAAAACGTAATTAAAGTTGTCCTTCTTATAAATTGTTATTTCAAGGACAGTCCTCAAAGAAACCGATTAATGTATTGTTACTTTGGGGACTGTCCCCAAAGTAACACTAATTTTGGCTGTCCTCGAACTACACATAAGACTTGCGTTGATGATTTCGGGGACTGTCCTCAAAGTACACAAATGTCCCCGAAGTAACCGATCAGTGCACGAAAATGTCCTCGAACTACACGTTACGCATATATATATGCCGGTGCCGGAGTGTCCGTAAAGTATGGAAACGGTTGAATATCTCGAAAAGTATGCTTCAGATCGGGAAACGAAAAAATACGTATCTGATATATTTAAAAAAACTATCAAATGACACCAAGATTGATCCCAATCCCCAACGCCTGTGGGTGGGGGAGGGGGAAGCTTCAAAATCTTAAATAGGAACCCCCACTTTTGATTGCATATTCGCATTCTACATTAGAAACTACATAACTTTTATTTGAAACATTTTTTTTCGATTCGTGGCAGATGGCGCTATAATCGACGAAATTCAAATTTTTCGGTTTCTGGGTTATATACAGGGTGTTCGGAAAAAACACCGACACAGAAATAGGGGTGATAGGTTACGTCATTACAAGTATTTTGATATAAGGGACCTATACCCGCAAGCGCCCCCTTCTGGAGATATCAACTTTTCAAGTTTATAACGACCGAGGTTGATCAAAGTAGAATAATATTGAGTTTTTTGTCTACCTGTACAATTGAAAAACAAATGAAAACTCCTTGTATCCGCATCATCTTCGAAAAGTACAAGGACTTGAGCCAAGCGGTTATCCTTTCCGCAAGCAGTTTGCGCAGTGGCACATCTATCCAGAATCGTTTCCGATGTTGCATGGACATGGGTGGCCGTAATTTTGAGCATTTGCTGTAGTACATTGTTTTTGTATCTCGTAAAATTAAATATTCGTTACCATCTTGATACGTTTCTTATTATTCTACTTTGATCAACCTCGGTCGTTATAAACTTGAAAAGTTGATATCTCCAGAAGGGGGGGCGCGCTTGCGGGTATATGTCCCTTATATCAAAATACTTGTAATGACGTAACCTATCACCCCTATTTCTGTGTCGGTGTTTTTTCCGAACACCCTGTATATATAACTATTATATAGCACCTTACATATCTTCGAAACTATAAGGTTCACAGAAATATTTGCTGCAATGAAATTGTACAGTACGGAGGGGGCCATCCGATAGCGATAATAGTTTTTTTTGCAGGTGTAGATACTTTGGACATTTGAAGGTCATCTTCATTTTTTTAAATGGATCGGTGTGTTTTTGTTTCTGTATCATGATAGAGAAGCTTGAAACGAGTTCAACGATCTATCACATAAGGTCATTGAAGGTCATAGAAAGTACAGATAGGCGATAATACTTACGGTTTCTGTAGTAAATAAAATTACTACGTTTTAGAGTAGGTGTTCGAAATGATGACCATCGGCATCAATGCAACATTGGATTTTTTTTACAATTGATTGACTTGCAAGTCTTACAGCGTCAGAACTTATTGATGTACAGGCTGCAATAATTCTTTGCTGCATGTCGTAAAGTGTAGTTGGTACTTCTTTGTACACTTTATCTTTCAATATTCCCCATAGAAAGAAGTCTAAAGGTGTTAAGTCTGGGGAACGAGCTGGCCACGATATTGGACCGCCGCATCCAATCCAATGATTTATTTAATAATTTAGTAATTTTATTTACTACCGAAACCATAAGTATTATCGCCTATCTGTACTTTCTATGACCTTCAATGACCTTATGTGATAGATCGTTGAACTCGTTTCAAGCTCCTCTATCATGATACAGAAACAAAAACATACCGATCCATTGAAAACAATTAAGGTGACCTTCAAATGTCCAAAGTACCTACACCTGCAAAAAAACTATTACCGCTATCGTCCCCCTTCGTACTGTACAATTTCATTCTAGCAAATATTACTGTGAACCTTATAGTTTCGAAGATATCTAACAAGGAAACCGTCCGAGGCGGCCGCTTCCGATCTTGATGAAACTTCGTAAATTTAAAGTTTATCGAAAAATAAGAGACACGTATTTTTTTATAGCTGCCCAATTTTAGTTTAAAGGGGTCAAATAGACCCCTGAACTTTCACCCCCTTCGAGCTATCTCCGAAACGAAGCTAAATAGATGAAAACTTTAAATGTACGTTGTTTGGTTTTTTTAGTGTAATAAAATCCCCTAAACAGATTTTGAATAAACGCATTATTTTTCAAAAAAAAAAAATTTATTTATCTGATTTTTCGAAATTTCGGTTTGGTCATATGGACAAAAATGTAGGAAATTTTATTACAAATTCAACCATGTATAACAAAATATATTTCCCTCCTACAGTTTTGCAAATTTTTAACTTTTATGTCTGAGCGGGCTACCAATGGTAGTGACGGGATATAGGTCGGGGGTTATTACTTCTATGTATTTTAAAGCCACTTTTCTTTTATTTATTAAAGTTCAACTTTTTATGGCTCATAATTATGACAATAATGGTATTCCGTAAAAAAAGGTTTCATACAAAGTTGTTTCTTACACCAAACACACGTAATAACGGCAATATCGCCACATATGTGGCATCGTGGTTCCGAGTCCTGTGCATAATAAAATTCTACAGGATATTTAAATTCAGGAGGTCTCCTGAATACATATCCACTCTTGAACCACGAATATTTAATAAAATTAGTAAACCGTGGCGAAGAAAACTGATTATGAGTAAGGGATTGAAGTTTAAAAATATTATCTCTCGAATGTGCGTGTGTGAAGGTTAATGTCGTAATTGAAAAGAGTTACAATATCTGAAAACCTCCTTACAAAATTCTTCCACATTCGAAAGCCGTATACGTCTAGCGGAATATTATCAAAATAAAATGGACAAAAATTGTTCAGAAATCTTATTAATAAATCCAACCGTTAATTTATTTACATTATTTTTCGTTTGTGTGTAAGTAATTAATTATTCACTCACAGGTTAGATTTGATTGTCTGAATTTTTATAGTTTTTTGTTGGAATCATTTTTTTCTTTACTTTTCTTCTCCGCGTACTGTTTCCTCCAGTACTCCTCACATTCTTGCAGCTCTCGTTCTACTTCGGCCATGAATGGTCCTGTTGTGCGGAATGTTAGATCCAGCGATTTCCCGGGAGACGGCAATGGTATGTGCCCACTTTTAAGATCTTCCACGATCTTCTCAAAAGTTGGTAACTCATTTGAAGCCATCACTGGAATGATGGACGCAGACAATGAAACTGAAGCTCTTTGCTTCTCGGCCCTGTATATATACACCTCGAAAATGCCGTAAACAACATTCCTGGTATTTGTCAGGTTGCCTTATATGGCCCCGGTGATGAGAAAGAGGGAGTTTAGTTCTTTGGACAAGCTTTATTATTAGTTGGCTCTGTGCCCATGCAAAAATGTTTTCGTACGCGCTCTCGAGTTTCGTACGCGGACTCCGAGAATATACACCTCGAACATATTGACGCTCTTGGAAATGCCGTAAACAACATTCCTGGTATTTGTCGGGTTGCCTTAAATGGCTCCGGTGATGAGAAAGAGGGAGTTTAGTTCTTTGGACAAGCTTTATTGTTAGTTGGCTGGTTAGTAGAAAATATTTTCGCACGAGCTCTCGAGTTTCGTACGCGGACTCCGAGGATGATGGCCCCTTTTTGGGAAGTCGGACCTCCCACCCACTCCAGTCTGTTTCGCTCTTGTGAGGCGACTTCATTATATATAAGGAAGCGAAAGAGAAAGCTTTTTAGTCTGAATATTCAGTTTCTATGGTGCACAGCAGTTCATATTATTATTATGGCAATTATAAATTCGATCAATGTGTTAACTTTATTGGTGGCCGTTTTCAATGTACCAAATGGAAGAGAAACTCCAATGAATAGTGCAGAAGTGCAATTGAAAGATTTATTACAAAATATTATTATACGTAGCATGGAGGATTCATCATTTCGAGTCGAACATGAAAATAAATTAGAATTTGAAGAGATTCAATCGAGGATAGTGAAATGCACGCTGTTAATACTGACTGGCTGGAATCGGATGTCGAGTATGTTCCTGACGTAGAAACCTGTATACCTGCAGAACCATTTCCCTGTACACCCGATGAAGAAGCGGTTAGCTTTGAATATAAACAAAGTGCCGTAGATTACTGGAACAGTGGAAAGAAAAGACGTCGAACCGTAGCAGCAGTTCAACATCAGTTTAGAAAAGTCAAATCTGATAGACAATTACGAAAATGGGCTGCACAAGTAGGAGAGGGGGGTACTCAAAATGATAAATTAATACGCATAGCGCAATATACTTTTGATAAATTTGTAGAAGCTAGTAGATTGAAAATAATAGTACATGATGTAGACCTTAACCCTCTGACGCTAAACTCTTAGCAATCCCTGTCGCGTGAGCTGGAGAAAGGGAACAGCCAATCGCGCGCGGTCGCTTTATGTGTTAGTGACTGACGTCACGGAAATGGCCCCCCACTCTCATTCAGCCAGGCTCGTAATTAGGGGCCTGCTCACTCATACCGTGCTCACTCGCACTCACGGGATTTCGCGCGACGGCACGGCAATGAAATAGGGGCCCCATACATGGTACGATTCGTTGCCTCGATCCGTCGTTTCAAACTGATTGAAACGACGAATCGATAGTGTATGTCAACATAGTTAATGATTTACTTACAATTAGTCGAAGACTACTTCATTGTCACTATTAAAAAAATGGCTTATTTAAATCACACCGCAGCACAGTGGGACCAAATCCCGAAAAGCTGGCCAAAATTCGAAAACGTGTATAATCGAGGTGAAATTGAGTACTCGGGTGTTTTTGGGGTCGCTGATTACGAATCCAAAGTCAAAATATCGAAAAACAATATGGCGGATCCAATATGGTGGAAAGGTTCCTCAAAAATTGATCGAATCTGGGTGAAATTGAGTACTTGGGGGTTTTTGGGGTCGCTGATTACGAATCCAAAGTCAAAATATCTGGGTGAAATTGAGTACTTGGGGGTTTTTGGGGTCGCTGATTACGAATCCAAAGTCAAAATATCGAAAAACAATATGGCGGATCCAATATGGTGGAAAGGTTCCTCAAAAATTGATCGAATCTGGGTGAAATTGAGTACTTGGGGGTTTTTGGGGTCGCTGATTACGAATCCAGTCAACATTTTTAAAAACAATATGGCGGATCCAATAGATATAGTGTGTTTCAAAATGTTTGTGCTTAAAGGCAAACTAATGTTACACATCTTAAATTTGAAGTATAATATACAGGGTGGGATATAAAGTTCCGAATAGTAGTATTATTCTAAAACTACAAATTTTGGAAATTGGCTTTTCTGTATAGAGGAGAGTGGGACCGATTTCACAATTACTGGCCAAAATTTTGTAACTTTCAGAATCAAACGATAATATAGTCCCAATTAATAGAAAAATTCTTTTAAAAAATTGTGAACAACATGTAATAGGTTTAGGGGGTGCAAATATGGAGAAATTTAATTGAATTATAATAAAAGAGCATATATATGGTTAACATATAATGTAATTACTTTATTTATAAACTAATTTAAATAGAACATTTTCAAAATTAATCTTGTAAATTATTTCAAAAAAGTATCACATAACAAGTGGCGGTACAATGAACGAAAATCCCTCCCAAAAAATGTTAGAACTCGTCGTCATCGGAGGTTTCTGTTTCGGTTGCACTTTCTAAAGATGATGCTGCGGGGAAACTTTCTGTGGTAATGTCACAGTAAACGTCTGGCTCCAAAAGTAGTTCTAGTACAGCAGGATCCATGGGGCCACTTAGTTTTCCAGGTAATTTTCTTAAACTGCTTATGTATGGATCGGATGATACTAAGAGACAGTGAAGAAGGTCTTCATTTGTGGCTTCTCTGGATACTTTTCTAGTATGGCCTCTTCTATACGCTTTCAAGTCTTTATTCCTACATTCTTGAGCCTCTTCCGAAAATTGGCCTATAGGCAGGACAGCACACTGTATAATGTCAGCACCATGCACCAGAATTTTGTGAACGCTGGCTGGCATATAATACCAGTCATATTCCCACACGTATATTCTGGCCGTATCTATAGCATATGTTTTAAATTTGTCTACATGTATATTGTGCCCTGATGATAATGCTTGCAAAATTGTCCTTGCTCTTTTTAGCAACTCTAAGTTCAACCCGGTAATTTCCGATGACTTTTCTGCCGAATTGAAAAATCGTCGGGCAGTGTTGCCATCATTCGATGTACCGCTTCCCCCAGGTCTCACTTTGTCAATCAGAAGTCCCATTTCCTCCCGAAATCTTTTTTGGATGAGTTCTTTCTTTTTTTGTAGTAAAGACATATTTTCTCCGCGAGCTTGCCACTTTTTAAAATCTAGCCTATAGGCAATGTGCAAAAAGCACTCTACAAACCGAATCCATGCATGGAGTGTAGAGAGCCCGAATTTAAAGGTTTCTGGATCAGCTGATTTCTTCAGAGCCTCGTCAATATCATTCATTTGCTTCGGAGATGCCTTACAAACGTAGCAGATTTGGGCAGAATGTGTCGAAGTGGCTGCGTTACAGATCTTTCCATCGACCATTGTTAGAGACAGAATATGGGTGATAGAAAATTCTTTGTCTTCGATCTTTGTTTTGAACGGAATTAGGTTTTGAATTTGTTGTTCAACACGATGAATTTCTTCCTGAGACAATGCAGTTGTTTCCTTTTTAAATTGAAATTTAATGGGTCTGCAATAACGTACTGACGATGGCCGGGGATTTTGCCAAATGATTAATTTAGTGCCATCAATCTTATTAGCATATAGCTGTAAAGGCACAAGGGATGTCATAAAAATATCTGTGTCCGTGCTTCCGTCAGTCAATCTTTGTTTATATTCACTATGTCCAGTGGACCCGTCACACCCCCACTTTGATATTAATGTAAGATTAGATGATATTTCTTCTACAGAAATCGTACGCAGAACTAAATCTTGTGTTAAAAGAATTCTTTGCAGAGTCAAATCAAGAAGAGCTTGCAAATTGACTTCAGCACTTAATTCAGAAACTATCACATCTTCTTTTGAAGGATAGCACAGCTCTTTTGCTTTTTCTATTTTCTTGTAGCTAGGATATATGTCTGCATTTTTTTCTTTATTCAATAAACGTATATTTGCGTATTGCCTCTTCGTTAGTTTTGTGTCCACAATCAACGACACGGCTTCATCAGGAGTGACTTTTATGGGGTCTACTTTAGAACCCATCCACGCCTTTCTAATCTTTGAAGCTGTAGTAGGAGAAGATTCCACAACTTCTTGTACCAATTTCGCAGCGTCGTGCTTTCCTTCCGATCTTAATAGCGAACCCACTGCATAGGAAAGCTTTCCGGGGCTTGAAGCCATGATTAGTTCCTTTGTTTTCCTTCGCTTGCTGCGTTCACTACTTCCTTGAAAATGAAGTGAAGGCCGACCGACCCCTGATGACGTAGCTGCACAGGGCGTGGAGGTTTGCTCAAAAAGTTCCGTGGTTTTGAATAGTAAAACGTCACCTTTAAAACGAAAGGATTAATTGTATAATTTTATCCTTATTAATTTAAGTAAATATAGTGGAATCAATCTAAATTTCGTACAAAAAGTTGGGCTTCAGGGCATGAAAATTACACCAATCGATAGCTGGAGGTCCCAATATTGACATATCAAAATGTATCATCTGCCAATTCCCGGGGAAATTTATAATTAATTAAAGACTATCGAAGTTTTGGCCCTAAGCCACTTTAATCATTCATTTCTCCTATATTATTAACTCGAAAAAAAAATGAAGCTACTAATTTGTAGCGGGGAAAATTTACTATAACATTGATGCGAGAACCTACATGACAAAATGCACGGTTAATTTATAATAATTTTTTGAAAGTCCCGGTGTACGAAAAAAAAATAAGCTACGCATGGCGCGTATTACGTGGTCACCATGGGAACAGCTGATTGCTTGGCGAAACATGCTCAGAAATTACATTCGTACACCGGGACTTTCAAAAAATTATTACAAATTAACTGTACATTTTGTTATGTAGGTTCTCTCATCAATTTTATAGTACATTTTCCCCGCTACAAATTAGTAGCTTCATTTTTTTGGATTGAGTAAATAATATAGGAGAAATGAATGATTAAAGTGGCTTAGGGCCAAAACTTCGATAGTTTTTAATTAGTTATAAATTTTCCCGGGAATTGACAGATGATACATTTTGATATGTTAATATTGAGACCTCCAGCTATCGATTGGTCTAATTTTCATGCCCTGAAGCCCAACTTCTTGTACACCATATATCCAATGTCTAGATTGATTCCACTAATATATATAATAGAGAGAAAGGATTAATTGTATAATTTTATCCTTATTAATTTAAGTAAATACATACCTTCCAACCAAGCTTTGTTGTCTTTTAGAAACCGGTCTTTAGTACGATTACACCTGGTCCATTTTGAAACAAGTTGATTACAAAATCTGCTCAAATTCAGAATTATCTCTTGCCTATGTTCTTCAACAATTTCATCTCCGAAAGAATTTATTATCGTGTTCTCAAATTCTTTCGCTTTTTGTTTATAAGAAATACTAGACATCAGTTGCCAAGCATTAAATAATTCGAGGCATGTATAAGAGACTCTTCCATCTGAAAGATGAAAACACCATACGATATGGACATGTTAAATTAGAGAGAGTGAGGGTTGATTTTTTAAAGATTATTTTGACGTTTTTTTA
Organism: Xiphydria camelus; assembly: GCA_963678675.1. NCBI lineage: Eukaryota > Metazoa > Arthropoda > Insecta > Hymenoptera > Xiphydriidae > Xiphydria > Xiphydria camelus. Next base: position 20,690,663 of record OY783191.1, read on the forward strand.
TTACGAAAAAGTGAGTTACAGTGATTAGGTGTAGGTTTGTAGATACGCGTTAATAATTATACAGAAACAATGAGGTATTACAAAGTAAATCCAAATTTGAATAAAATCTGAAGTGACATGCTCAAGTAAAAAAATATCTACCACAAAAAGGGGCAAAAACGGGCAGAAAAGTATTGTCATTAGATACAACAAATCTTTAGCTACATTTTAGTTAAAAGAACAAAGCTGGAACACGCTGGAAATGTTACTTTAACTCTAGTTGAAATTAAAATTTAACTTCTTCGAAACTAATTTTTCATGTTAACTTTAATGTGTGATTTCTACTCAATTAAATGGCTAAATTGCTTATATTTATATATCAAAATGAAGTACTTACGCTGAATAATATCCTCCATATCGCACTTTATCATTCACTTTAACACAAAGTCTGTAAAAACTGTTTGAATCGGACACCATTCGGCTTACGATTTGACGCTAGAAGAACGCTTCGTACAACTTGTCACTTCAATTGCATGAAAGAGACTATTATTGAGGGTAAACCTGTACATTACTGATTACATCGTTGCATTCGGATATTCAGCTACGCATTATGACTCATTCTGAAGGAATTTTAATGACTTTAAAATTTGCTATTTTGGCCGCCGAGTAACGGATCGGTCCCACTGTGCGCAGGTAACTTTTAACGTTTCGTCGGTGCCTAGCGACCATACGGGTTGCGACGGCCCTGTCACTCTCTCCCCACTACACTAAGGTCTCACGCTTGACTCTGCCCCGCGCAGTGGTGGGGAATCGAGCTTTGCCGTCAGAGGGTTAAACGATGGGCTTTACAAGCAAAAGAAGTAGAGATTCTTCCAAACTTTAAAGCAAGTGAAAAATGGTTGAGGTCATTCAAGAGAGCATATCGAATTGTCTCTCGAAAGATCACAAAGTTTGTAACGAGAAAAAACGTTCAGGGTGAGGAAAGTTTGAAACTACGAAGCCAAGCCTTCGTAGAACAAGTGAAGCCACTCATTACACAATATGGACCAGAAAATGTATTTAACTCTGATCACACACAGAGTGGATTTAATTTAGAAATACATTCTGGCCGAACTTTGGCTACATCGGGGCAAAAAAAAATTGAAGCTGTGGTACAATCAATATCTTCTACAACCCATAGCTATACTATACAACCCACCATATCTGCTGATGGAAAACTACTGTCGCCTCTTTATGTGGTATTAAAAGAGGCTAGTGGGCAATTGGGAGAAAGAGTGCAACAAACCGTGTTTAGGCCGCCAAATGTATACTACATGGCTTCGAAATCTGGGAAATTTACAACCGATCTCATGAAAACATGGCTGCAAGAAGTTTACTTCCCTCACACTGGACCTACAAGCGTCTTACTGCTGGACTCTTGGAGTGGACAATGTGAGCGAAGTGTTCGAGAAGCTACACCAGAAGATAAGACAATAATATTAATGACGATTCCAGAAGGCACCGCCGGACTAATTCAACCGCTAGACGTATACGGCTTTCGAATGTGGAAGAATTTTGTAAGGTTTTCAGATATTGTAACTCTTTTCAATTACGACATTAATCTTCATTCGAGAGATAATATTTTAATACTTCAATCCCTTACTCATAATCAGTTTTCTTCGCCACGGTTTACTAACTTTATTAAATATTCGTGGTTCAAGAGTGGATATGTATTCAGGAGACCTCCTGAATTTAAACATCCTGTAGAATTTTGTTATGCACAGGACTCGGAACCACGATGCCACATATGTGGCGATATTGCCGTTATTACGTGTGCTTGGTGTAAGAAACAACTTTGTATGAAACATTTTTTTACGGAATACCATTATTGTCATAATTATGAGCCATAAACAGTTGAACTTTAATAAATAAAAGAAAAGTGGCATTAAAATACATAGAAGTAATAACCCCCGACCTATCCCGTCACTACCATTGGTAGCCCGCTCAGATATAAAAGTTAAAAATTTGCAAAACTGTAGGAGGGGAATATATTTTGTCATACATGGTTGAATTTGTAATAAAATTTCCTACATTTTTGTCCATATGACCAAACCGAAATTTCGAAAAATCAGATAAAAATTTTTTTTTGAATAATAATGCGTTTTTTCAAAATCTGTTTAGGGGATTTTATTACATTAAAAAAACCAAACAAAACGTACATTGAAAGTTTTCATCTATCTAGTTTGGGGTCCATTTGACCCCTTTAAACTAAAAGTGGGCAGCTATAAAAAAATACGTGTCTTATTTTTCGATAAACTTTAAATTTACGAAGTTTCATCAAGATCAGAAGCGGCCGCCTCGGACGGTTTCCTTGTAAGGTGCTAATAGTTAATGCCCCACCCTGCATATTGCGGTGATACTGATTGCTAAGGATCGACAATCAGAATTCCGACCATCGTTTGTACCGGATATACTGGTGTGTTTAACCCTTTCAGTCACGATTTATGAAAACTTAAGGAAAATTTTTGTTTAATTTGTACTTCAGGCGACATCTAGTGGCTTAAATATATATCATTGCATTACAGTATACGCCATTACCGAAAGCCGTTAAAAAGATTAAGAGCTAGTTAGCGCTGTAATGTAAAATCTCTGTAAAAAAAAGGCGGCATGTTCATTCAGTGCCAAAAAATTGATACGTAAAATACTCTCCAAAAAAGATTAGAAATCAATTAAGATCGCCATGTTCAAGATTTATGTATAAAAAATATAAGGCATCATTTGAAAGGAAAATTATTGTAAATCAAAAGTTACTAAAAAATTCGACAAAAAATTTATAAAAAAATGTTCATAAAAAAGAACGTCGCGTTTAAGTTTTCATATTTTTTCCACTATATACTTGTTTGGGAGCCGTGCGATCGATGCTAGATCTCCGCAGGGTCGTAAATCCCGCAGACACTCGTTCGTGACACGGCTACTGACCAAACATACCGCAAGGCGGATTTTGAGGTTCCACGGTGATTGATTTCGAACGCGTGGTGAGAAGGAGTTAAACTGGGCGGTTAATTGAATGATTCGACACTGCACTCACTATATTACTATTAATAGGTATATTCGAATTAAAGAGATGCAGGTGATGATTAACCGTGGTTTACAATTAACTGTTCCGAATGCACTGTATACGATACACTACACTAGTGTGCCTTGGTTGGCAAGTTAACTGATTTGTCACTTAAGTATAACGGATATACACTTAGGTGATTTGAATGATAAGTTGAAGGACTTACAACCAGTATGCGCTGGATAGACTGGCTGACTGAGGCACATTTGCACATTGAAGATTTTTTTTTTTTTTTTTTTTTTTTTTTTTTTTTTTTTTTGAAGAACGGACGAGGAGGGGAATCTTCCGAAGACACCCAAGATGTTGGTAGGGTAGTGTCGGATTTTTACCGACTAAACCCCTCCTCGAGGTTACCAACCCATGGGGTTATAAACCATGTAGAAGACGAGAGATGGCGGAGAGGGGATAATTAATAAGGGGCCCAACAACTAGATGGGGCCGAAGGCGCGAATGGCGCGGCAGCGAGGCTAGGGGGAACGGTTGAGGTTAAGTGACGAAATTAAAATGAATTATCTATTTAATAAGAATACAGGGCCTACGGACTTTGTCCTTGGTTCTGCTTGAAAAGTTGCTAAGTGCCTTGATAGAGGGGTTTTTATGGGACTTGACGGAGTTACGAAGGTTATTTGCGTACTTTAAAGCGGCTGTATCGAGGGAAGGAAGATTGGTTTCACGGAGCATCTGGGTGTTCCTAATGAACCAAGGGAAATTTAGAGAACTTCTGAGGAGCCTCATGTAAGTACGGTGAAGTCTAGCTAGTGTCCTGGGCGAGGCCGATCCCCAAACGGGAATGGCATAAGAGCAAATGCTCCTAATTAGCGCGTTGAAGGCTCGGACCTTGGTAACCTGAGAAATATTTCTGTTATTGAAGAATGGTTTAAGGGAGACGTACGCACCGATAGCTTTGCCGCGCACGGAAGAGATCTGCTTAGTCCAGTTTAATTTTCTGTCAAAAGTAACCCCTAAGTATTTGACAGAGTTACTCCACGGAATGCGGTGTTTGTTAACAGATAGGGGGTCCGGAGGGATATTACGGCGAGAGAAGAAGATTGCCTCTGACTTGGCTTCGTTGAGGGAGAAGCCCCACATATGATACCAGTCGAGGAGTACGGGAAGGCATTGAAGAAGATGCATTCGGTAGCAATTTATATACATTGTAGCTAATAGCTAGAGGGGCGTGTGGGGGGGAGGGGGGTATAGCGTGGGTAATGCGGTACGCTCTAATTGGTTTAATGATAGTGACGCTATAACTAGTGAGGATTGACGGATGCGCCCCGATTGGCTAGGAAGGTGATTAGCTCCCCCGGCAAGGAAGGTACAACCTCTTAGCGTTCCGAAAGGGGCGAGGAAGTTTCCGAAGAAGTGCAGGTGCATTCTGTACTTGGAATTTCCCGTGACGTACTAAGTTCCGTTAGAGGAAATAGGCTGTTATATATAATTCAGGGATAATCCCTTTTCGGAATGCATCAAGGTTCGAGGATCCGGAAAGGCCCGGTAATTAACTGTACCTGGCTACGTGTACTTAGGTCGAAGGATACTGTTAAGACGGACTATTAGTGAAAGAATAGTTATGGCTCGCGGAACATATCGCCCATCGAAATTGACCCGTGTTTGCGGTAATACTAATTACTAGGAAACGATATCAATGCTTCTGAATTCCGACCAACGTTTGTCGGAACATACTGGTATCATATAAGTGTATGAATTTATTTAAAATCATAAGTGCATATAAGCATCGAATATAATTTTCTATCTGTCTGAATTTTTTATTTTGAAGGAAAAAAACGCGCTTTTTTATGAAAATTTTTTAATAAATTTTTTGTCGAATTTTTTAGTAACTTGATTTACAATAATTTTCCTTTCAAATGATGCCTTTTATTTTTTATGTATTGTAACGTTGCAAATCGTGCACGTTACAATGTGACGCAGTCCCTCACGTCGCACCGCCAGTCCCGCCATCCCCAGAGCATTATTTAGAGCGTTAAGAATTAGTTTTGTTAGAACCGACAACCGTATCTAGATCTGTTAGACTAAAATAGAGCTACAAGGACGCTGGAGCTGGAGGACAAGGGGCTGCAACGAGCGCCAGATGCCATGCGGCAAGATGCCTACGACTTCCCTGCCAGGCGCAGGACTGGGACTTGCAGACGAGCAGCGTACCCGGCGAGGAACGTAACCTGTGTAGACAGGCACCCCGTTTCTTCGGCACGGATGGACCACTTGGGAGTTAGCGTCGCATCGAGATTCTCCGCGTGATCCCACAGAGGAATGTTCCGGAGGAATCTTCGAAGGCTAACTCCGTATCGGAATCCTCCGCGTGATCCCGGCAGGGGAATGTTCCGGAGGGATTCATCAAGCAGTCATCCGTGAGGGGATAGTTCCGGAGCCACGAAGAAATCCAACGAGCTGCGCACACATCCGAACCAACAATGAAGGCGATATTGTCTTCGATTGGCGATCTACAGAGCGGGCGCGCAGCGGTAATAGCAGCGTACGCATGCAAATCAGCGGGGGAAATCGATCACTAATTAGATCGCGTAAAGGACTCCTAGAGTGGGGAAGGGCCTTCTCTCCGCCTAGCGAGCCGAAGCGATCCCTGGACTCTTCCTCTTTCGTGCGGACCAGCGGTGTGACCAGACGTCAACTGCCCAGCAGTCAACTGCGGAATTTTTCCGGTAAGCCGGTTCCTTATTAGCGACACGTGGCCGTGAATAGTAATTCTTTTCGTCCCTTTTCGTATCGTATTGCCCTTGAAAGGCCGTTTATCGTGTATCGCGTGGAAGTGTAGCGGACCCGTGTGTTAGTATCGTAGTATCTTTATCTTTTTGTTTCGCGTATTAGTCGTCGATCGTGTGTGATCGCGTAGTGATATCGTTTAAGCTATCGTATCTGGGGATGCTTGGGAAATTCGGTAGCATCCGGCAACCGAATTTCCTGAACTCGCTACCAATTTAGTAGAATATGTAACGCCGGTAGTGCGGTTACCGGCATAGGGGAATATCTAGTGCCGATAGTACGGTGATATCTTTGTGAGGCACTCCGTATGCTCGACTCTCGACTCTTTACTCTCTGCTATCTAGTATCGATCCGCGATTACCGTTAGTTCTAGTGATTCTCTTTGTTCCGAGCGCGTTGTCTTCGGGCGTATCTCCGCGATCAGTGTGAATTCGGTTATTATCTGCTGTCTTCGAGCGTATCTCCGCGATCGGTGCGAATTCGGTTATTATCTGCTGTCTTCGGGCATATCTCCGCGATCGGTGCGAATTCGGTTATTATCTGCTGTCTTCGGGCGTATCTCCGCGATCGGTGCGAATTCGGTTATTATCTGCTGTCTTCGGGCGTATCTCCGCGATCGGTGCGAATCCGGTTATCTGCTGTCTTCAGGCGTATCTCCGCGATCGGTGCGAATTCGGTTATAATCTGCTGTCTTCGTGCGTATTTCCGCATCCGGAATCGAACTCGGTTACTATCTGCTGTCTTCGTGCGTATTTCTGCGTCCGGAATCGAACTCGGTTAGGTACTATCTGCTGTCTTCGTACGTATTTCCGTGTATTACCTTCGGTGTTAGCTTCGCGCGTATCTCTGGTATTATCTTCGCGTGCCATCTTCGTGTGTGATTATCGGATATCTGCGCTATCCGACTATATTATATCGCATAAGTTATTCTCTCAATAAATCCTAAGTGTTATTTCTTTGATTAAGAGCCGCCTCAAATTCATTTCTTTGTCTCACGACCCCGCCCTTCTCCTTCGCCGATACGGGGCTGAGCTAGCGGAGTTCCGTTTCCGGTTCACGTGATCTGACTGTGGCCTATCGCGAATATCTTTGGTGTCTCGGGACACCTGGCGCCCAACATATCTTTATCTGCTGTCTTACCCGAGCTGGGCCAGTTAGAGAGCGTGCCGAAGTGTGCGACTACCCGGTAGCGTCGTTACAGTATAAATCTTGAACATGGCGATCTTAATTCATTCCTAATCTTTTTTGGAGAGTATTTTACGTATCAATTTTTTGGCACTGAATGAACATGCCGCCTTTTTTTCCCAGAGATTTTACATTACAGCTCATCAACTAACTCTTTATCTTTTTAATGGCTTTCGGTAATGGCGTATACTGTAATACAATGATATATATTTAAGCCACTAGATGTCGCGTGAAGTACAAATTAATCCTCAGCGGCTGCACGGGGTAACTAGTTACCCCAGGCTCAGAAAAAGTGAAATTAGAGATTTAAAACCTTTGAAATTGATACAAGGAACGATATTTGCCGGTAGTAGACAAGTGTGAGATGTGATTCCATTACATAAGAAGCCGAAAAAACGCGTGGCGGCGCTTTGAGCGTTCGTTTTCTCGGCGTGGGGTAACTAGTTACCCCAGTGTGGCCGTAACCGTTGCTTGGCACAGATATTTTTTTTCAAATCGATTTGTTTGTGGTGTCAATAGACAAAATAAAGGTAAGTTTTTGATATTGAAAGGTTGCGCAGTGCGTGAAATAATCTCACAGTGCGTGAAATAAAAGTGGCACACTCGAGATGATATCACTGCGATTATTACTTGAAGTTGGTAGTCAGTGTGTCCAACGCCACGCATTCGCAGCACAACTACGCAGCTGACGCAAAGCCAACCTAACCTAACTTAACCCATTCACTGCCGCTGTTGCTTATAAGCGTCAGCGGATGAGTTGCGCTGGTGCCGCTGTCGCTTATAAGCGTTCTATTCTATTTAGACTTGAACTGGGCACTGCGGTTACATGTGTATGTGTAGGCTGGTACTTGAATAAAGGTACTTTGACGTAAACGTGCACGTAGTTCGGAATTTTGACGATTTTTATATATTTTATTAATGTTATAGAATTATTAACTTGAAGTTGGCATGGGGCAAAATGTATCTAAATTAGAGCGGCAGTGAATGTGTTAAAGTTCTTTGTTTGTTTATTTATTTCCATTTACTTTAAAAAATACTTTTTTGTAATATGGGGGGGGGGGGGCTCCGCCCCCAACCGCCCCGAACCCTATCAACCTCGTATTTGACACTTAGTGACAAAAAATAGGATTCGTCATTCGGGCGTTCGCGCCGTTTTTAACTCGTGCGGCAAACTTCACACTCGTTAAAAACGGCGCTTCACGCCCTTATAATGAAAATAACTATTTGGAATTTATTCATGAGGAGAATATGTACCTACATGTAGAAGAATAGTTTTTTATTACCACAAAATTAAAGTCTCACATTTTATACTGATACGAGTCAATTAATTATAACCACGTTACTTTTAATTTATTCTCGTGATATTTTGAAATGATTTTATAATTAATGTTTCGATAATATTTATATTTTCCCCAGAACAATTCGTTCGTGAAAGGATTTCCATAAATAACTGCCGCATGTCCGCGGGCAAACCGATCAGTCATACCTATAGCCGATGCCTTGAAATTTGACTTCAGCAGTGTTTGCCGACGGTCGAGTCTGATCCCGATAGTTGTCAATTCGGGAGATCGAAGCGCCTAATCTCGAAATCGTGAATTTGTGAATAAATGGTGGGTAATTTGTAGAAGTGATAAAAAATAATAATTCTTCGATGAAATTCCCCAAAAGTTTAAAAACCGGACTGTCAAAGACTTCATGAAAATCTGCTAACCTACTCGTTGTGTAGTAACATTTAAATTTTAAGTTCTAAAAATTACTTATCATTATTCACAAATTTACGATTCTGTAGCCAATTCCAACTATCCAAGACTCAACCGTCGGAAAACACTGCCGAAGTCAAATTTCAAGGTATCGACACTTGCTCGAATTCTTCTGGGACATATGGTAAATAATCCGATAGTCGATAATATAGAGTTATGTCATTTCCTTCTTTTTTTTAATGGGTGCTTTCCATTTAACTGACACGAGTCGACACAAAATTAAACCATTGGTTCTTTCTGCTGGAGCCTGCCAATCAGTTGGTGGTTCTACTAGAAATGTATCGACTTGTGTCATAAATGGAAAGCACCCAATCAAGGAAAAAGAAAAAATATTTTTAATGTAATAATTAGGAAAGGAGATACAGGCATTTGAAGTAAATACATATATATTCTCTCGCATACATTTGATGGTGTATGCGTGTGGTCGCATTTGTGTACGCATTTCCGATCATCGCGCGCCGAACAGTCGACGATGAAAGCCGGAATATATCTCACACATTCAATGGCGCGTGTGTATGTTTGATCGCATCTATGTATACACATTTCCGACCATGGCCGATTATCGCCGAAGATTGCCGGAATTTTTGTGACATTTTGACATGTAGATATCGGCCGAGAAGTAAAATTCTCAACTGTTATACGAATCATACACGTACAAATTTATTTGCAAATATATTTGCAAATAAGTGATATTTGAGTATGTGTGGCATTATTTGGCGTTAAAACTTATTTGCAAATAACGCCACACACACTCAAATATCACTTATTTGCAAACATTTTTTTTTTTTTTGAAGAACGGGCGAGGAGGGGAATCTTCGAAAAGACACCCAAGATGTTGTTAGGGTAGAGTGTCGGATTTTTACCGACTAAACCCCTCCTCGTGGTTACCAACCCGGGGGTTATGAACCAAGTAGAAGATGAAGTATGGGGGTGGAAGACATAGAAACATAATAAAGGGGCCTTGCCGCTAGATGGGGCCGCAGGCCCGAAAGACACGTGTGCGAGTTTAGAGGGAACATTTTAGGTTAAGTGACGAAGACTAATTGATAAGAATACAGGGACGGCGGTATTTATCCGTGGGTTTGCACGAGAAATTGTTAAGTGCTTTAATAGAGGGGATGTCGTGGGTCTTGACGGAATTACGAAGGTTACCAGCATATTTCAATGCGGCTGAATCGAGTGACGGGAGACCGGTTTCGCGGAGCAGCTGGACGTTCCTAATGAACCAGGGGGAGTGTAGGGAGCCTCTAAGGAGTCTCATGTAAGTTCCGTAAAGTTTGGTAAGTTTACTACGTTCGGCCGAACCCCAGACGGGAATGGCATACGAGCAAATGCTCCTAATCAATGCGTTGAAGGCCCTGACCTTGGTGACCTGAGAGATATTCCGGTTATTGAAAAATGGTTTCAGGGAGACGAATGCCCCGTTGGCTTTGCCGCGCACGGAGGAAATCTGCTTGACCCAGTTTAATTTCCTGTCAAAAATTACCCCTAAATATTTGACAGAGTTACTCCAAGGGATTAGATGATTGTTTACTGAGAGACGATCTGGGGGGATATTACGGCGAGAGAAGAAGATAGCCTCTGACTTGGCTTCGTTGAGGGAGAAACCCCACATATGATACCAATCGAATAGTTCGGGTAAGAATTTGTTAACAACTGAGGAGCAGAATTTCTTGGTTTTCGAGGAATATAACAAAGCGACGTCATCTGCGTATTGCGCAGTAATGATTTTGTCGTGGGTGGGGATGTCGTGACAGTATAGATTGAATAGGGTAGGCGAGAGTTTAGAACCTTGCGGAACTCCAGCCGTGATAGGCTGCGGATCAGAGAAGCTTTTCCCCGAACGAACTCTAAAAGATCTGTCTGTGAGAAAGGACCGTATCAGACCGATCAGGTAGTGAGGGAGTTTTAGCTCATTTAATTTGTAGATTAAACCATCGTGCCAGACTCTGTCGAAGGCTTGCTTGGCATCGAGCAGGAGCATAGAGGTGTGGCGAGACTTGTTTAGGTTGTCCGCGATGAGTTCAACAACGCGGAGGAGTTGGTGGCAGGTACTATGCCGGGGACGGAAACCACGCTGGAAGTCGGGGAGGATGCTGGCCTCGGAGCAGAATCTGTTAAGGCGGGTTAGTATGATACTTTCTGCAACTTTGCTGAGGGCAGGGAGCAGGCTAATTGGCCTGTAGCTGGAGGCTTCGTTGAGAGGCTTACCCTGTTTAGGAAGACAGATGATTGTTGCTGTCTTCCACGCGGGGAGGAAATATTGCAACCGCATCATAGCGTTGATGATGTTACAGATGGCGACGATAAGGATGTGCGGGAGAATTTTGAGGACCTTATTGGGGATGGAGTCATAACCTGGAGCTTTATTTTTCTTTAAGGATTGAATGGTTAACGCGATTTCGCAAGGAGAGGTGTGAGGGAAGGAGAAGTCATCGAGGCTGATATCTTGGACGGATGCCGTGATAGTGGAATGAAAAAAGGCGAATTTGTCGCGGATAGGAAACGGGGAACATTGTTCCCTAAGGGATTTAGCGAAGATATTAGCTTTGTCGCTGTCTACCGGGTAGGCGATTCCGTCTTTTAGGAGAGGAGGGGAATAAGGCTGTCTGTTCCTGAGGGACTTTATAACTATCCAGCAACTTCTGGGGTTTGCTTCGGCTATAGAAATATAATTATTGAATTTTTCGTTCCGAAAAGACTGGAGGGCGGCCCTAAAAGGTCGCGTTTTATAGAATTTAGATGGGGGCGGAGGGCGGGGTTGCGTGTGCGTTGCAGGTGTCTACGAATTCTTCTCTTTTTAGCTATAAGAGCCCTAATCTCGGGAGGAAGACGGGTGTCGACGGCGCGGAGAGAAATCGGGATGCTAGCTAGATCCATTTTGGATTTAATTTCTTGGGTGAGCGAAACAACGGCGGAGTCAATGTCCTGAATGGTCCGTAAGATAGGACATTTGTAGGACGTGGTTTCAAGATGAAAGCGGAGTGCCAACCAATTGATTTTTATCTTAGTCGGAGATTCGGAGGAGAGATTACCTGGGATTTCCAGAAGGACTGGGTTGTGGTCGGAATTAAGAGGTGGGACAGTCCAAGGGTCTTTGATTAAAGTTAAGTTCTTGGAGATGAAAATGTCTAGGATATCCGGATTTTTAGAACCTGAGAAGTGGGTGTAATCCGAAGGAGCGTCAAAGGAGAAATTATGAGCATTAAGGAGATTGAATAATGTCTTGCCTTTCGAGTTTTTAGCGCGGCAACCCCAGGAGTCATGCTTGGCATTGAAGTCCCCTGCCAGGATCGTAGGAGTATTTTGGTCAAGAAGGGCCGTGATTTCGGATAGGTTGTTAGCGTTCGGGGGGGGGGGGGGGGGGAGTAACAAGCTATGATTTTCAGGGGATTGTTATTATGGATGACCTCGATGCCGCAAGTCTCCAGAGAGGAGGTAGGGGTACTAATGGCCTTGTGGCGGATGGAGTTTCGTACGATAGTAGCTACTCCTCCATGCTTGGAGTTAGGACGGTCACATCTATAGACGGAGAAATTGGGGATGTAGAGCTTTTGAAGAGGTTGTAGGTGCGTTTCCGTAATGCAGGCCACATCAATGGAGGATTCGTCGAGGAGCTGCGTTAAGAGGAGAGTTCTATGTTTCTTGGCCGATAGAATACCGTTGGCGTTCCAGTTAAGAATGGTGAGGTGATCTTTACTGGAGTTGGACGTTAGGTTGTTGGGAGTGCCCAGGTGAATTTGGTGGCGAAGTCACGAAAAAGCTCTACAAGGGGACCCTTCGAAAGTCGGAGCACCGATTGTAATGAATTTTTTTTTTATAAATAAAGGGAAGTCCCCTGAGTAACGCTCATACTTTACTTTTGTCCAATGCGCCTTTGTTTATTTAAAAAAAGAAATTGTTTTGATGCGTAATGTGTGTACTGTAATGTAATACTCGGTATCCAAGATAACGGCGTGGCGCAGTCGGCTAAGGCATAGACTTACCACGCGGGCGTCCCGCGTTCGATTCCCGTGCATGCACTATCTTTTTTTTTTTGCAAATTTCGAACTTTTTCACTTTTTTTATTATTCAAACTATTGCTACTAATCTTTAGAAGTAAAATAAATCTAGGTAAGGCGAAAAAACAAAATTTAAACACGTTCAATTACAAAAAGCATTTTCATTTATTCGTAACAAGTGAAATTTTAAATTTAATTGGTATACTTATCGCTAATTCCATCGGACGATTCCGATGGTGATTCTGGGGCCGACATCTTACATACTTTAGGATGATAAATATCATATAAACACTTAAAACACAAAATCTCTTTACACCAAGCACATTTCATAAACGTTACAAAACCGCAGTTACATTTTTGTTTCAAATTGTTTCAAACGTCACGAGTGAATTACCACCAAATTTAATGAATGTTTTGTAGGAAAATGAATAATTTGCACTTACCCGGCATTGACGTCATTTAATGTGAAACATAGAAATTGTTACCAAAATTTCACTAATTGCCTTCGAATTACACTTACCTGGTGTTGACGTCACGAGTGAATTACCACCAAATTTAATGAATGTTTCGTAGGAAAATGAGTAATTTGCACTTACCCGGCATTGACGTCATTTAATGTGAAGCATAGAAATTGTCACCAAAACTTCACTAATTTGCCTTCGAATGATTAGTAACAATCGTTCAAAATATAGTTTTAAATGCAAAAAATTTTTTATTCACGTTACCTAGATTTATTTTACTTCTAAAGATTAGTAGCAATAGTTTGAATAATAAAAAAAGTGAAAAAGTTCGAAATTGGCAAAAAAAAAAAGATAGTGCATGCACGGGAATCGAACGCGGGATGCCCGCGTGGTAAGTCTATGCCTTAGCCGACTGCGCCACGCCGTTATCTTGGATACCGAGTATTACATTACAGTACACACTTTACGCGTCAAAACAATTTCTTTTTTTTAAATAAACAAAGGCGCATTGGACAAAAGTAAAGTATGAGCGTTACTCAGGGGACTTCCCTTTATTTATAAAAAAAAATTCATTACAATCGGTGCTCCGACTTTCGAAGGGTCCCCTTGTAAGAGAGTCTGGTTTTAGTGCGGGACGGCTGGGGCCGGGGGATATTGAGCGAGTTGGCGCGGGGCAGGGAAGGAGGAGGGGCCACTGGACGGCTATTCTGTAATTCCGGGGAGAGTGAGCGTACCTGGGAAGTGACCGTTCCACGGGTGAGACCTTCCCTCGCCCAGCTCATGCCCGACCGTTGAAACGTGTACCTAAACAGCTATTCTCTAAGTGAGGAGCGGGCGATGTTCACTGAAAAAGCAAGGAGAGTGAAGGAATCACTATTCTGTAACTGCGGAAGCGCTCCCATCGCACGAAAACGGGTGAACTTACTTCTACTGGTCAAGACCGTGAGAAGCAGCCTGCTCCCCGGGAGAACGGCGACTCTAGCCTACCTACTTCTGCGCCAGCGTACCGCAGTTTACAGTTTGTTAATTTGCGTGTTCCAACAAACGATACACAGTGGTCCGGCGATCTAAGCAAACGCGATCATGAGTATATTAATGAGTTACATAACTGATTTGTGCGATGTAAATTTATGTCTTAGTTATAAAGATATACTGTTAAAATAAAAGACCAAAAATTAACCATATATTTATTCTACTATGATAACGTAAATGGAACATAATAAAAAAATATATTAAACTGAAACATTCATTATTAAATGATATAAAATAATTCAAAAACATACTTATATATAAGAACTTTTTCCAGAGGTGGTAATAGGAAAAGTAGTTGGAAAAAATAATTTAACAAAAAGCACATTTCCCTAATGCTTACAATAAAAGTCAAAAGCAGCTTAATAATTAAAAAAGATATAGGTATTATACTGGTACCTAGTATTATTCCAAAATATGCATCCTTGAAAACGTACACTTATAAAACGTACCTGAAACCAAGCAAATTGTTTTAAATAGAGAAAATTGATTTCGTAACAATAAGACTGCGAAACCGTAAAAATTCAATACATTAAAATAGGACAAGAATGGCATGTAAAATGTTATATAATAATCAAGGGCATGCTTCAAACTATAACTTAAACCAAAAAATGTACGTATCTGAACTTAGCATCATAGTAAGCAGTTATGAATATTATGGACTTTTGACCTATTTCAGAACCACTGTGCGATGGTCGGAATTCTGATTAACGATCCTTAGTAATTAGTATCACTGCGATATACAGGGTGTAACAGAGTAAGTGTTACAACGTGAAACTGTAGATTCCTTATGAAAGAAGAAAAATCTTTCTCGCCATCGATATATATGCAACACCTAGGAATAGTTGAAATAACCAGCTGTGGCATGTCCATAGCAGTACTTGAGGTACTTTGATCCATATTCTGGAGAAACACACGATCGCTCGTGCTGGAAACTCCTTTGACGCAGCTCAGCTACCGACAGAAGCCCGATATTTTTTCTTCAATAAAATATATATAATTTGAAAGGTGACAGTACAAGCTATATTTTGATGCCAATATAGATATTAATTTATTTCAATTATTTGCAAGTGAATCATAGTTCAACGGTACCTCACCGTGGTGTATGAATACTTTTTACCCCACTGTATTTTTCGAGTGGGCAAGGACGTCGTTGCTCGTCCCTGGCCATAAAAGGAGTTATGTTGCATCGAATGACGGTTCGATTCTTTGTACCTGGATAAGCTAGGTATTAAGTTAATCCGACCGGCCATCTATTAGATTCGTCTTGTCTTCCCTTTACAAAGCTGATTTATTATTCTAAGTATAGCGGTATCTATTACAATAGGTATTGTGGGAAATGGCTTCTTCTGATGCAGTCGGTAATTACCCCTTCCCGAGCATGGTGCGGGACTGCGAGCGCACGTGCAGCCTAGATTCGCCGAAAAATACCCCGTTCCGTTTCGTAGATTCCGATCCGAGAGTAGCTATAGATTTGCGAGGTATTTCTGACTGTGATACTATTAAACGGTTCGAAGCATTGTGTCGAATTCCGTTTATCGCAAGACGGAACAGCGACCGATAGCAGAGTTAAGAGAGAATAAACTAAATGCGCTTTGAATTAGACAGGATGGTTAATACTTGACGGTAGGTTATAAATTAACAGTTTCTCCGCTCATTATTTCTCGTTAGAATAGCAGTCCTAAATTAGTATAGAATATTCGAATTTACCGCTATAAAATAAAGTAACCCTTGAAGGTTATACGGGCTTTGGTGAACGAGTTATATACAGGGTGTAACAGAGTAAGTGTTACAACGTGAAACTGTAGATTCCTTGTGAAAAAAGAAAAAGATTTTTCCTCTTACAAAAATGTTCTGCGTGCTTTCGTTTTTGATATACAGGATGTCAAAGTTTTGAAAAAAAAATCGTTTTTCTTTAAACCTCGAACTATTTTTATCAGATTTGAGTGTTGACCCCTAATAACAAGTAGTTCGTGGTTTAAATAAGGTAAAACGGGGTGAGTTGGCGAATGAAGTCGGCCCCTCGTTTCCATTTCTTTCCATAGAAACGAGGGGCCAACTCCATTCGCCAACTCACCCTGTTTTACCTTATATCGAAAACGACAGCCTGCAGAACATTTTTGTAAGAGGAAAAATCTTTTTCTTCTTTCATAAGGAATCTACAGTTTCACGTTGTAACACTTACTCTGTTACACCCTGTATATCGCGGTGATACTAATTACTAAGGATCGTTAATCAGAATTCCGACCATCGCACAGTGGTTCTGAAATAGGTCAAAAGTCCATATTAATTCATAACTGTTTACTATGATGCTAAGTTCAGATACGTACATTTTTTGGTTTAAGTTATAGTTTGAAGCATGCTCTTGATTATTATATAACATTTTACATGCCATTCTTGTCCCATATTTTAATGTATTTAATTTTTACGGTGTCGCAGTCTTATTGTTACGAAATCAGTTTTCTCTATTTAAAACAATTTGCTTGATTTCAGGTACGTTTTATAAGTGTACGTTTTCAAGGATGCATATTTTGGAATAATACTAGGTACCAGTATAATACCTATATCTTTTTTAATTATTAAGCTGCTTTTGACTTTTATTGTAAGTATTAGGGAAATGTGCTTTTTGTTAAATTATTTTTTCCAACTACTTTTCCTATTACCACCTCTGGAAAAAGTTCTTATATACAAGAGTATATCTTTTTATAACTAAGACACAAATTTACATCGCACAAATCAGTTATGTAAGTCATTAATATACTCATGACCGCGTTTGCTTAGATTGCCGGACTACTGTGTATCGTTTGTTGGAACACGCAAATTAATCAACTGTAAACTGCGGCACACTGTCACAGAAGTAGATACATAGGTTAGAATCGCCGTCCCGACCAGACCGACCGAGCAGACCGATTCTCCCGGGAACTACGTTCACCCGATTTTCGTACTCCCGCAGTTAGAGAATAGCGACTAGGAGTCTCCTTACTTTTCCAGTGAACTCCGCCCACTTCTCACGGGAACAGGCTTTCACTCAGTTATAGAATAGCCGTCCTGGTGGCCTGCGCGAACGAGCGGGTGAGTGGAAGAGGAGGAGATGCGGTTTGGGGGGAGGGAGATTCGCTACCCGGGTGGCTGCGTGAGAGCGTGGTCGGAGCGGAGGCAGGAGGCGTGGGGGGCGATACTCGAGTGGAGGACGTATTTGCTAGTGGAGCTTTAGGGCAACCACGAAAGGTGGCACGGTGCGGACCGCCGCAATTGGCGCAGATTGGGGATTTGTTTGGTTTGTCTTTGGAACGACAGGTAGAAGTCTCGTGGTCTTTTGCACAGAAGGCGCAGACCCAGGCATGGCAGTAGTTTGCCGTGTGCCGGAATTTCATGCAGCGGCGGCACTGTGGAGTAATCTTTGATTTTCTTTTCGGTTCAATTTTTACACTGAGACCGGAGAGCGATTTGATGTCGTAGATGGATTTGGCAGAAGGGGATTTGGCGTCGAGGTAGACGCAGACCAGAGGCCATATTTTATCACCTTTTCTCACGCGATAAACGGACTTGATTGGCACGCCCTTGGATTCGAGTTCGGCGCGAATGTCGTCTTCGGAGAGGGACTTCAGAACGCCCCTGATTACCACAATCACGTCTTTGTCCTGGGGGATTTGGTTCGTGGTGTACTGGATTTTGTCCACATCCAGTTTGGAAGTCAGGAGCCGGAAATCGTTTACCGATAGAAGATATACGAGGCTTGTCCAGAAAGTAAGTACCGTTTTAGAAATAAACACATACGCAATTTTTTTTTCGAACAAAATTTATTTTTATAAGAAAGAGGACATCCTAAACTATTTTTCTACATAGTTTCCACCATTCTTTAGACATTTGTCGTAGCGAGAAACCAACTTTTCTATACCCTCTTCATAGAAAGATGCCGCCATTGACGAGAGCCATTGCCGAACACCGTCTTCAACGCCGTCATCGCTGTCAAAGCGTTTCACAATATCGTTCCGCATTTATTGTGTCCCCTCTGGGCAGAAAATCAACAAGCAGAATGCCCTTTCTGTCCCAGAACACAGTGCCGCCCGCTGCGAGCCTCGTCATGAACATTGGTTCGCCCATCATTGAATTGCCGAACCCATTTTCTTACCATGCCATCACTGATAACGTTTTGTCCATAAACTTCTGTGAGTTGACGATGAATTTCAGCAAGCTTCACATTTCTTGCATTCAAAAATCGTATTACAGATCGAACTTCACTGTCGGCGGGATCAGAAATTGTTTTAAACATTTTGAGTGAACACTAGCGAATGTAAACACAACAGAATTTTGCCGAGATTGCGTCAGCTGTTCGACAATGAACCAAGGAGACTAGAGCGCATGCGCGGAACATCGTCGCTAGCGCTGTGGCGGCGGTAGAACAAAACGGTATTTACTTTCTGGACAAGCCTCGTACTTTGATTTAGTCAGAAGTATTGGCAGCACGGCGGAAAGGGATATCCTTTTCAGCCAGGAATGTTTGGATAGTAGTCCATTTGGATTTCTGCTTGATGCAGATGGGCGGAAGGTTTGAGGAGCCATTTTCCTCGGACTCTGGCTCCGAGTCAGAGTCAGACTCCGTGGAACTGGCAGCCGGAGAGCTAGTTTTCCTGCGCTTACACGACTTTCGAGACTGGGTTTGCCAGGGATTCCCGTCGATCTCCATAGCGGGGGTGGATTGCGTCGCGACAGACGACGAGGAGGAGCTTTGGTGGCTGGCGCTCAGCAGAGTCTTAGTTTTGGCGATCTGAGCGTCAGAATCGGCAAGAGCTTTGAGAATACGAGTTCTATCCTCCTGGAGGCGGCTAAGGGACGCAATTAAGGAATCGGCGGTTGGCGAGGGTGAGCTTTCCGTAGGAGGAAGGGATTGCTCATTTGGAGCGGTGATAGCAGGGGTGAGCGAGTCTTGAGAAAGACTCATTTCGGCTGATGGGGAAGATGCGAACCGTTCTGGCGGATTTGAGTTGTAAAGCCCTGAGAAAGGCTAGATTGGGTGAACGGCGACTGCCGCCCGGCGGGGCAGCCGCTGTATACCTGATTGTAAGATGGATGGATGGCAGCAGCCGCGCCACGGTGATCCTGAACCTTTAGGGGCGGGAACCCCTGGGTGAAGAGGGTCGTGGTCACTAAGCGACCTTCCTAATCTTGAATCTGCACAGCGATTATCACGAGCGTCCGAATGGGGCGAGAGCTCCGGTAAGACTGCTGATGGATAACCATTACACTTTTCAACGTTGCTCTTATAAATACTAAAACATAAACTTGCATCCGAGAATATTCGCCATGTAGCGGGCAACCGGATACTAGCACAGCGAATCTCGGTTCGTACCGTTTGATAACACCGCGATCTGAATACCTCACTAATCTAAGGGTTAATCTAGTTATCAAGCAAGCGATATATTTCGGCGAAAGCGGCAAATGCGCTTGCAGTCCCGCACCTTTCCCGGAAATTTTAATCGATACCCGCTATACGTGAAATACTACATCCGTCTTGTAAAGGAGAGAATGACGAATTCAATAGATGACCGATCGGGAAGACCAATCATACCGCCCGCCTTGCTGAAACCCGTCGACTCGACTACTCTTTGACGTTTACCAACAAACTAGTCGACATGCCGATGGACAAAATCTAGTCGACAAACTCTAGTCGAAAGTGTCGATCGACTCTGTCGTCTGACAATGTCGACTCAGTCAAGACGCGCCTTTAGGGTGTTCGCAGAGCGAAATCTGCCGCTAACTAGACTCGGGTCAGATCTCGCGGTGGACTTCGAGTGATAGGGCGTTTGTGCACACGACGTTTTTTGAACGCGCTGTCGACGCGCGTTGAACGCTCAACAAACGCAAGACAGTCGGCAAGATGTGATATATAACGTGCTAATACACGCTGATGATGCGCAGAGGACGCGCGTTTCAAAAACGCGCGTCGACAGCGCGTTTTAAAGACGTCGTGTGCAAAGGCCCATAGTGATGCAAGTGGTTGCAAATGTTCGAGAACTTTGTACCGGAGATACGTATACACCAAGACCAACGCTCGCAAACGTTAAATGCTTCCGACCATTCGTCGCTATTCCGTCGGTTTGACTATTTTCGGTTGGCATTGAGCAAAAATGTCCCATATTAAATAATGGCGCCTGTAAAACTTCAAGGGATAGTGGTGTTCGCGGACCGAATACTTCCGCTATTGAGACTCAGATCAGTCTGCCGCTAGCTGCTCGCCGTCGGGGTTAAATGGTCCTCGGCGACTCAGCGGCCAGCCAATCACAGGCCTGATGACCGGTGACTCACCGTGCGATGCGTCTGCCCTTCTGTGTATCGTACCCCCTTCCACGGGAGCGTTAGATGTTTGACGCACAGCGTTAAACGCTCCGACTAGTCCAGTCAAATTTCCGTTTAAATCGAAAAATGAGACATAATGGCGAAAACTTGGGAAAAGGTGTGTTTTGATGTTAGTAATGGAGGGAACATATTAAAAGAAGAATCCCCCCCCCCCCTCGGCAAAGTGTGTAAAAAAATTATTTATTGTTGAAAAAATCGGTTCTTCGCTAATATTTTGAAAACTACGTGACCTATTGAAAAATAGTTAAGACAAAAATCGTAGATAATAAAATTATCTACAAAAAAGCTATTACACTTTTTACCCTATCTTCAACGCCTAAGAAGCTAGGTCCTCCAGATGAGTTGAAATGTTCAAATATTCATAACAAATCCAAAAATGGAGATTTTTGCAATTTCTTTTTTCGTAACCCATTTACAAATTTTGATTTTCATTGTTGTTTACACATGATTGGTTTTTAAAGTTTTAAATGCTTGAATTTACATAGAAATTTACAATTAAAACATTTTTTAATTATACCATCGTTTATTTCGGATTGTTTCTGAAGAAAAAGATAAATAGCAATTCAACGTATCTCACCTGGTTTGCAAGATATGATAAATTGAAAAGGAGGGGGATTTATGCGATGATCACCACTGATTACGCAAACTGTGCCAAACATATACAGTGTCGCACCGTTCTCACTCGCGTCGCCCTGACGTTCGTGTACGCGCCCTGCTGCAGTTGCTGCGAGTGTCAGTGAGACTGAGGGTTGCTCTCGGCCTTCCGGACGTTGCAGGGGTTTCGTAGCATCCCGACCGTGAATACCTCGCCAACCTAGTAGCCCACAGGCAGTATGCATTATCTTATTTCCAATGCTTCGATAGCGCAACGGTCAAGTTGCCGGGCTGGGAGTCTCGAAGATTTTGTTCATGATTTTCGATGATAATAATTGTCGAAAAAACATTTGAAACACTGAATGAAACAATGAAATTTGCTTTTCCATAACGCTTTTCCAAATGTTTTTTCGACAACTATCATCCAAAATTATGAACAAAATCTTCGACAGCCAAAAATTCCTGACGAAATGTAAGAGTAAAAAAATGCAACGATGTTTCCAACTGTTCTTACAAATAATATTGGTTCACCTCAATAAGGAAGAAAATAATGTAAAACTATGAAAAATATTGAAACTATTATTTTACTCGGTAATGTAAACCACTTTCTATAACAAGAAGTGGTTGCAATTAAATGAAAAAAAGGGTGTGCGTGGTCGCCACGCGCGGTAGAAGTGAAACTTCAACGTTATATTGAAGGAATGGGAAAGTCGTAGGGTAAACAGGTGATTAAAATCTATGCAGTTATGAGTTACAAACATCTTTATTCACTAACTTCCATATCTTCACTCAAATCTAAAACTGAAATGATCACAACTGTTCTTCTTTGAGTCAAAAATTGGACTGGTATCTTTCCCAAAGGCTGCGTCCGCTATACAGGGTGTTTCATAAGTATTGTGACAAACGTAAAGGGGTTGTAGAGGGCATTAAACTAAGCAAGGGAGGGAGGGAGGGTGGGAGGGAGGGAAGGAGAGGGAGAGGGAGAGGGAGGGGGAGAGAGAGAGAGAGAGAGAGAGGGAGAGAGCGAGAGAGGGAGAGAGAGAGAGAGAGAGGGAGGGAGAGAGAGAGAGGGAGGGAGAGAGAGAGAGAGAAGGGGGAGGGAGAGGGAGAGGGAGAGAGGGGGGAGAGGGAGAGAGAGGGAGAGAGAGAGAGAGAGAGAGAGAGAGAGAGAGAGAGGAGAGAGAGAGAGAGAGAGAGAGAGAGAGAGAGAGAGAGAGAGAGAGAGAGAGAGAGAGAGAGAGAGGGGGGAGAGGGAGAGGGGGAAGGAGAGGGAGGGAGGGAGGGAGGGAGGGAGGGAGGGAGGGAGGGAGGGAGGGAGAGAGAGAGAGAGAGAGAGAGAGAGAGAGAGAGAGAGAGAGAGAGAGAGAGAGAGAGAGAGAGAGAGAGAGAGAGAGAGAGAGAGAGAGAGAGAGAGAGAGAGAGAGAGAGAGAGAGAGAGAGAGAGAGAGAGAGAGAGAGAGAGAGAGAGAGAGAGAGAGAGGGAGGGAGGGAGGGAGGGAGGGAGGGAGGGAGGGAGGGAGGGAGGGAGGGAGGGAGGGAGGGAGGGAGGGAGGGAGGGAGGGAGGGAGGGAAGAAGAAGAAGAAGAAGAAGAAGATGCGTTTATTATTGTGCTCTAGGGCATGCCCTCTAAGAGCTCACAAAGGTAGCTACAGAGTAAAAAAAAAAAAAAAAATAAACATGATGACTTAAAGGTAACGAGTAAGTAAATTAACAAAGTATTAAGACAGAAAGTCTTAGTGGACACGAGTAAACTAAGGTATGTAAGTGTAATAGAATAATGATAAACTTAAACAAAGGTTAATAAAATATGAATGCGAGGAATATTAACAGCAATAATTAAAAATAATAAAATAGTAGTGAGATTATGTAACGAGTGAAAAGATAATTTAGACCTGGAACTGTCTAAAACTACAATAATGGTAACAGTAAGCCTTAAAACATAGACGAATAGCCTTAGAACGTAGACAACATAAATATAAACAATATGATAGGGAATGATATTAGAATATAATACGATAGAAAATGATAGAATATGATAGGGAAAAAATAATGATGAGCTTAAACAAAGGTTCATAAGATATGAATACGAGGAATATTAACAGCAATAATAAAGATAATAAAACAACAGTGAGATTATGTAACGAGTTATAAGATAATTTGGACCTAGAACTGTCTAAGACTATGATAATAGTAACAGTAAGCCTTAAAACATGGACAAATGGCCTTAGAACATAAACAATATGATAGAGAGTAAGCGATAAGTGTAAACAATAGCGAGACAACAATGAACAATAGTGAAACAACAATAGTGGGACTATTTACAATATACCGTGTAGACCTCGGACCTCTACTAATCGTGGCAGTAAGCCTTAAACCTTAAAACAAAAACAGGCAAAGCCGTATTTGATAGAGAATAAACAGTGAGCGTAAACAATGGCGAAGAAACAATAGTGGGACTATTTACAGTATGCAGTCTAGACCTCGGACAACAGCCAGTGATAGAGCCTTTTTTTGAAAACAGAAGCGGACGTGGACTCCTTAATATCGTCTGGAAGCGTGTTCCAGAGAGTGGAGGCTGCGATAGCGAAGGATTTCAGGTAGACCGTGGTTCGACACGCAGGGACCCGCAGATTAGACTCGGGCTCGCGTGTGTCGTGGAGACGAATCGCATTCCTAGACTGGAACAAGTCCGCCAAGTATGAGGGTTCGCCAGTGGAACGTATGGAGTAAAGCAGAGAGCCGGTGTGGTAGATGCACCTTCTCTTGTAGTCCAACCAGTTAAGACTACGAAGATAAGGCGTGATATGTTCATCCCGGCGAACGCCCAGGATAAAGCGGACGCACATGTTCACTGCTCTCTGGACCCTGGTAATCTGCTCGTTTGTGATATCCCCGAATAGCGCTCCACAGTAGTCCATATGCGGAAACACAAGGGCCGTTACGAGCCTCTTACGAAGGTAGGCGGGCATGAAGTCACGATTTCTTTTCAACTGAAAGAGTGAGGCATTCATGCGCCTGACGACTTCAGAAAAGTGGTCGTTCCAGGAGAGAGTTCTACTAAAGAGGACCCCGAGATTCCTCACCTTCTGGGAATAAGGAAGAGGCACACTACCGACCCTGACCTTGGGGAGCTCATCGAAGTCGATGGAGTTAATGTATCTTGTTGTGCCAAAAACGATAATCTTGGTTTTTGAGGCATTGAGTTTGAGCGAATTGTCAGAAGCCCAAGCGAGCACCGAGGTGGCATCTAGGCTAACGAGTCGGATGGCCTCATCAAGCTGGGCCGGAGGACAATGAAAATACATCTGAAGATCATCGGCATAGAGCATATGTCTACAGTGACGGAGGACCCGTGGTAGGTCGCGCAGGTAGATGGAGAAAAGTAGCGGCCCCAGGACGGAGCCCTGAGGGACACCCGAGGTGACTGCGCCCCAGCTTGAGGTTGCACCGTTGGTACCCGACACGGCCTGATAGCGGTTAGTAAGGTAATCTCGAAACCAGTGGAGTGCAGAGAGAGAGCATCCCAACCTCCCGAGGGCGGTAAGAAGGGTGCTGTGCGAGATGGAGTCGAAGGCCTTGGAAAAGTCAAACATCACAAGGATGGTGAGCATTCTGCGGTCCATGGCTAAGCGGATGTCGTCTGCAACCTTGACCAGCGCAGTTTGGGTGCTAAAGTTGGCACGGAAACCAGACTGAAAGGGATCGAAGAGGTTATTATCTGTCATGTATTGGGCAAGTTGCTCATACACGATCCTTTCGAGTACCTTAGATAGGGCGGGCAGTATAGATATTGGTCTAAAGTCAGTCGCGTGCGCGGGTATCTTAACCTTAGGGATCGGCCTGATGAGAGCTAGCTTCCACTGAGACGGGAAGACCGAGTTAGTGATGGAGTAATTGAAAACGTACAGGATAGCGGGGAAAATGATGTCCATGGATCTGCGCAGAAGATTAAGCCCCACTCCATCTGCACCGATGGCAGGTGATTTTGAATGCTGGAGTGCACGAGACAGAGTATTAGGTGTGATTGGGGTAAGGTAGAAGCGGTAGGAGTCAAAGGGAACTGTAGTAAGATCGAGGTTGGGTAGGGGAACTGGCGGTGAGAAGTAGGATAGGAAATTATCATTTAGCTCCTCAATGGGTACTATGGGGGATTCTGCGGACTTCCTCTCACCAGCCGCCCCAAGGCGCCTGAGATCGGCCCAGATATCTCGAGCCTGACGTCGGGAACCCAATCTTTCATTAAAATAGTCTATTTTAGCGGTCCTAATCCTAGCTCGCACAATGTTCCGCAAAGCCCTGAATTCAGCGTGCAGATATGGTAGCCTTGTCCTCACGAAAGCTCGCCGGATCCTATCACGTTCGCGCATGAGGGTTCGAAGCTCACTAGAAATCCACGGCGCTGGTTTGCGCTTGAAAGTGACTACCTTGATCGGGGCATGCACGTTCATGGTTTCCGTGACAGCGTATACCAGATGGTGAACCTTATCGTCAATAGCAGGCGAGTCTACTAGAGCCTCCCAATCATAAGCCCGTAAGTCGGAGAGAAAGTTGTCCTCATTGAAGCGACAGTAATCTCGGATCGTTAGAGTCCTTGGGGGTACGCGAGGGACCTTGATGGATAGTACCACGTAAATGAGATCGTGCATAGATAGAAAGGGAACAGGGTGCTGTCCTGCGGATACAATGTTTGAGATGTTATCCACTATGCACAGATCGAGCCAGGTGTGTGAAGTGGCGGTGTGGTGTGTGGGTTTGAAGGGCACAAGTACCAGGTTATTGCTATAAACAAAGTTTTTCAAATAAGAGGCATCGAAAGAATTCCCTAGGAGATCCGCGTTGAAGTCGCCGAGGATAGTAACATTTATGTAGTTGGCGAGGAGGGTCGATAGTGTGTGTTCAAAGTCTGAGAGATGTCCGATCTTCGGCGGCCTGTACACTACGCATAGAAGGAGGCTGGGTTGTCCCCGGACTTTAATCTCAGCGAAGAGGAATTCCGGGCGTCCCTGAACGAGAGGATCTGAAGAGGCAAGTAACTTACTCCTTAAGGAAGAATGCACATAAAGCCCAACGCCGCCTCCGCCTCTCCCAACTCGATCATGACGCAAAAAATGATATCCGCATAGGGCTACGGAAGAGTCCATCATATGAGGCTTGAGCCACGTCTCTGATACAGCAATTATGTGAAAGAATTTAGTAGAGAAGTGATCGCGGAAGGCGTCAATATGATGTAAAAGAGACTGCGCGTTGACGTGGCAGATACGGAGCTGAGTCTGTGAATAGCTGACCGGGGTTGTCCGAGGTTGAGAGCTTCATGAGGGGGGGACTCCAGTCGTGGAAGTAGAAGCCGTGGAGGGGGAAGCGACCGGGGGCAGTGGGGGATGCGATCCGACGGTGGGCGGGCGGGGGCCCGCTGCGTGAGTAGAGGGCGGAGTAGTAGAGCTGGTAGCTGCGGCTGAAGCGGTGGTTGATGGGGAGGGGATGTCTCCTCCCGCGCAGGCTCGTGCAACGTCGGAGCTTGAAGAAACTCTCACAGGGGCCGATGAGGAAGCTACTCTGATGTAGACGGTGCCTCCGGACGTCCAGGCATCGCTCAAGCGCTTAGCCGCCACCAGTTTTCGGGCTTCCCAGAAGGCTTTACGCGCGGCCGGGGGCAGTCGCTCATTGATATAGATCGCGCCAGTGCCATACGTGGGTCCGACGTCGCCTCCTGTAAGGCGTCTCTTGGCACGTTTGAGTGAGATCCACTTGTCCCTTAGCATCTTGGTCGTAAATTTGACGACTAGGGGGCGTGGCGCTCCTGGCTTTCCCTGGGTACGGAAAACGTCCTCCACACTTCCAACGGGAGCAGCAGTGCCAAGGGCAGCTGCAAGTGTGTTAATTGTCTGTGAGAGGTCCTCGTTTGCCTGCTCGCATAATCCGGAGATTATGATTTCCTTGGAAAAGCGCTCGCGCTCAAAGGCGTCGATCCGTCGGTGGAGAGCGTCGAGATCAGCAGAGGGTGGAGGAGAATGTGGATGTGAGGCAGCCACGGACTCGACGGCGGTGACCCGCGCGTCGAGTCGTTCGCACTGCTTACGGAGATCCCCCGTGAATGACTCGAGGCTGGAAACCCTTGAGGTAACGCATCGCAAACCCTCCTTCATAATACCCATTTCTTCCACTAGGGAGCCCACCTGCTCCCTAATAATCTTAAGGTCGGACATCTTTTCTTCAATCCCGTCTACTTTAGAGCAAAGTGAGGCGAGGAGCGACGCGATGCTCGACGACGATTCGACCGGAGATGTTGGTGGTGGGGCGGAGTCCAGTGTAACGCGCGAGGGTGTAGTTGTAGCAGCAGTATTAGTAGCCGCGGGGGTGAGTAATACGCTCGCTTGGTTATCCACAGTCGGTAACGCCGGGGTTTGCGAGCGTAGTATCTTACACCTACCGCATTTGTAGGTGGCAGGGTCGACGGGCCGGCCTGCTCTGGCCTCCGCACATGCGATATGGAAAAAGTTGTTACATTTTCCTAAGCACCGCAATTCGCTCTTGTCTACAGCAAGAAACTTGCTGCAGAATCCGCACTTCCGCGTCATATCACGTGTAGGCAGGTTTTTATCTACACAAATGTCCAATGTGTCCAGGAGTCGTGTCAGGCTGGGTTGTTGGCTAACAATAAGTTAGGTTAGGAAGCTTGCCGGTGGCCCAGGGGATGCTATTCCCACGATGTATTTCCTCCAAGCGATAGCAAGCAGAATCACTACATCACCACAGCACACACAGGAAACCTCGCGCACACGCTGGTTCACAGGGAGAGACGAACGCACTCAGATAACAAGCAAAAAAGACAAAAAAAAAAAAAGCGCGGAGCGAAGAGACACACAACCGACGCCAAGCCAAGAGGCTGGGAGAGGAGGGAGGGAGGGAGGGAGGGAGGGAGGGAGGGAGGGAGGGAGGGAGGGAGGGAGGGAGGGAGGGAGGGAGGGAGGGAGGGAGGGAGGGAGGGAGGGAGGGAGGGAGGGAGGGAGGGAGGGAGGGAGGGAGGGAGGGAGGGAGGGAGGGAGGGAGGGAGGGAGGGAGGGAGGGAGGGAGGGAGGGAGGGAGGGAGGGAGGGAGGGAGAGAGAGAGAGAGAGAGAGAGAGAGAGAGAGAGAGAGAGAGAGAGAGAGAGAGAGAGAGAGAGAGAGAGAGAGAGAGAGAGAGAGAGAGAGAGAGAGAGAGAGAGAGAGAGAGAGAGAGAGAGAGAGAGAGAGAGAGAGAGAGAGAGAGAGAGAGAGAGAGAGAGAGAGAGAGAGAGAGAGAGAGAGAGAGAGAGAGAGAGAGAGAGAGAGAGAATGTATAGTATCGCTTTACTAACGCTTGCGAGAGAGAGAGCGTGGGTAAGGAGTGTGAGGCATCGATATTACCTTTCTTCTCTGTCCGTCTTCTGAGGCTGTTCCCCTCCGTTTCACGTTTTCGTTCACAGCCGCATTCGCCAAGAAAGGAACTTACTCCACCGAGCGTAAAGAAGTTTCACTTCAAAAAAAGAGTTAATAAAGAAAAAAGAAAAAAAAACCAACAAGATTTGAACCCACGACTCGAGACTCCCAGCCAGGCAACTTGACCGTTGCGCTATCGAAGCATTGGTGATATAATGTACGCCAATCCTTGACACTTGGAACGCGCACGCGACACGATTTGCAAAAGTTTGTTTCCCAAAGCACTGTTCAATGAAATTGAATCAATTTCGTTGATCAACCAAAAGTAGAACCGTTCACCTAGGAGGTGCTGGAAAGAAGCTAATGGAAATAAGATAATGCATACTGCCTGGGCTACTAGGTTGGCGAGATATTCATGGTCGGGATGCTACGAAACCCCTGCAACGTCCGGAAGGCCGAGAGCAACCCTCAGTCTCACTGACACTCGCAGCAACTGCAGCAGCGCGCGCACACAAACGTCAGGGCGACGCGAGTGAGAACGGTGCGACACTATATATGTTTGGCACAGTTTGCGTAGTCAGTGGTGATCATCGCATAAATCCCCCTCCTTTTCAATTTAGCATATCTTGCAAACCAGGTGAGACACGTTGAATTGCTATTTATCTTTTTCTGCAGAAACAATCCGAAATAAACGATGGTATAATTAAAAAAATTTTTAATTGCAAATTTCTATGTAAATTCAAGCATTTAAAACTTTAAAAACCAATCATGTGTAAACAACAATGAAAAACAAAATTTTGTTTCGCTAGGAAAAATGATGAGATTTTTCTAAATGGGTTACAAAAAAAGAAATTGCAAAAATCTTCATTTTTGGATTTGTTATGAATATTTGAACATTTCAACTCATCTGGAGGTCCTAGCTTCTTAGGCGTTGAAGATAGGGTAAAAAGTGTAATAGCTTTTTTGTAGATAATTTTATTATCTACGACTTTTGTCTTAACTATTTTTCAATAGGTCACGTAGTTTTCAAAATATTAGCGAAGAACCGATTTTTTCAACAATAAATAATTTTTTTACACACTGCCGGGGTGGTGGGGGGGGGATTCTTCTTTTAATATGTTCCCTCCATTAATAACATCAAAACACACCTTTTCCCAAGTTTTCGCCATTATGTCTCATTTTTCGATTTAAACGGAAATTTGACTGGACGACGTCGCATAAGAAGTTTCACTTCAATAAAAAACAGTGTGCGTGGAGTCCACGCATGACAGAAGTAAAACTTAAATTTCTTGCTTATGAGTTATAGATAGAGATTGTATGAGGTTGGCTGGGCAAAACTGAAGCAGATGGCGCCACCGAGCCAAACGCCCGCGGGCAAATTTAAACGGTTATAATATATTATTAATGCTGCACTGTGACTGGTAAAAAAATTTGTAAAAATGAATTACAAAATAAAATTCAAATACAATCCCCATATGTACTATAAATATAGATATTTAATTAAATCAGAAATGTTCAGAAATTGGCTGACAGTACTGCATTCCCATACTTCGGAATGGGAATACAGTAGTCAGCCAATTTATGAACACGCTCTAAATAATTTTCATTTTTACCTGCAACACCGCTAAAAGTTATGAATTGATCAGGAGTAAAATGAACTTCGCATAATCCTTTTCTATGATGAGTTGCACATCGAAATCGAGCCACTTTTGACGAATATCTTTCGATTTTTTTACAGAAGGAACCATGAACCTCGATTTATTTTTACAACTCGGTACTGCACACGAAAAAACCATTTTATATTAAATTTTTTATTTCAATTCACTTCACTACATATAGATTCATAAATTAAGGTTATATTTTCATTCTTGACTCCTGCAATGCCTACTATACTTTATGAAGTAGGCTGCCATATTGATATATCGATACCATCGATACCTTACTTTGAGAATTTCGTAAGTGCAATTTTTGACAAAAATGCCATTTATAGCTTACTGTTTTCAGATTTTAAACCTTAACACAGTAAGTTATAAACGGCATTTTTGTCAAAAATTGCACTTCGAGGTTTTAAAAGCAAGGTATCGATATTTCAAATCAGGCGGTCAAAAAGGATGTTTGGCTCGGTTCCGCCGAAGTTTACTTCCTCGACCACCAGCCAACCTAATTGAACAAGAAATAATAATTAGCAATAGTAAGGATAAGGGTATAATCTTAAATGAAAAACCAATTCAAAATTAATGTTTTCTAATATATTTTACAAGAAATTTGTTATTCAATTTGAGAAAAACAGAAATAAATTACGGTAATTAGTTGCTCATTTTTTATGAATCTGTACACGTAGAATCGTCAGTGTCTATCATAGTGCCAATTGGCTTATGATAGATAAAATACGACACAAACGTTTGGGACTTAATATTTTCTAGATTCCTAGAGAATACAGCATTAATTGTTGTATCCGACCTGGTAGTTGGAGTATTCACATTATTGTTGTTGATTTTTAAATTGAATTCTTTAGCCAAAAAGTTAATGAGATGTTGACTTTCAGTACACGGAGAGAAAAATCCAAGAATTTTTGTTCAGAAATTCCGGCAAAAATTGCCGTGCCATTTTATATTTTGGGTCGAAATTGCAAACACAACAAAAGTTAAGAAGTGTGTCAATGTAAATATTACCTCACTGGAGCACAATAAAAATCGCCGTGTCGCAAAAGAAAAATTGCGGTGCTGCAAAAGAAAAATTGCCGTGCTGCAAAATAAAAATAAAAGGGGGTTCTCACGGGGTCGTGAACTGGGAGAGAGCACTACCTGTTTTGCAGGTAACAGGTAGTGCTCTCACCCAGTTCACGACCCCGTAAGAACCCCCCTTACGGGCTGGTTTTACAAACACAGTATAAACGCGGTATAGCGCTATACTGAGAATAACCATAACACCACCATAAGTCACAATATGCGTATGTTGAGGATAAGTCGGCCCATTTAGGTGAATCAAGTATCGCCAACGACACTCGAGCGTCAGGCGAGGCCGGTGGTTCCCGAGCGGAGTCGAACGGAGACGATGGCGCCGCGATTAGCGTGCGAGGCTGATCGGGGAAGCGGCGGCGAGCGTCAGTCTCACTCCATACGTAGAAGGAACAAGTTAGAAAAGAACCGAACCGAATTCTTCCTTCTAAAGCTCAGTAACCAATTAAATAAATATTACTCCGAAGTGTATCGTTCATTCTTTCTCCACCGTTTTTCCGAACAATCCTGCGCAGCCTTAATAGGTTATGGGCCCAGGATACGAGTCGGCAAATGCTCTGATTGTAAGGAAAAGTGACTCGCGAGTGTGTGAGACAGGTGGTCGGAGAGAAGGAAAACGTGGCGCGTCGAAACGTCGGCGGTAATCGGCGTATATCTTGGGCATCGCGTCTCTGCGGCAGAGAATTGGTGCGTCAGGAATTGTCGGGGGTGGAGTACATCCAGCACGTGCAATATTTTCGGGTTTCGCCGAGTATTTTCGTGTGCGGCACGCGGGACGTGGTGCGGCTCAGACGCAGCTCAGCGGCGGGGCACGGCGTGGTCGAAAGGCGACCATTACGCGTGGACACGAATATTGCTGGAGCGAGCAGGATCGGGACATATCTCGGGCATCGAGCAACCGCGGCGAGGAATTATTGCAGGAATAATTCACGAGACGTTGGTCACGACTCGCGCGACGAATATTTTCGAGTTTCTCGGACATTTTCGTCGGTGAAACGTGGTGTGCGGTGCGAGCCGGTTGGACACGTGTGGCACGGGAATCCGGGTGGATCTCGGGTATCGGGCTGCTGTGGGGAGCGTGTCTCGTGGAAACGAGCCCTGCAGTCAGTGTCGAGCGGTAAGGGAGTAATATTTTTTGGTTTTGTGAGCGTGAGCACGTGTGGCGCGCAACGCGGACCGGTCAGACGCGAGAGGCGCGAGACGCGGGCGAGGCGGCCATTACGCAACGTGGGCTCACAGAGTGTGACAGGACTTGGAGACAATATCTGACCGCATCGTAGCGATCGGGCGGCTAGGAGTCGAGAGAGCCAGTGGAACGCGTGTCAAGTGGACTGCGGAGCCGTTCGGTGCGGATATTTTTCGTGTGTCCCCGGTTTATCGAGAAGTGGACATTCGAGATGTTGGACGACGGGCTGGTGCGTGCGGTGAATCGGTTCAACGGGACAAATTTTCAAGCGTGGAAGTTCCAAATAAAGGCGGTGCTGGTAGCCAGAGATATTTTCGACGTCGTCGACGGAACGAGGGAGAAGCCAGCGAGTGCGGCAGGGGCGAATGCTGCGCTCGTGAAAGCGTGGATTCGAGACAACGCGAAGGCCACTGCAGTGATCGCGTCGACGATGGAAGCTGAGCAAGTGACGAGTGTCATTGTGTGCAATCCAGCGAAGGAAATGTGGGATAAGCTATGCACAGTGTACGAGCAGAAGTCCGCGTCGAACGTGGGATCGTTGACTCAGCGGTTTTACTCGCACAGGATGTCGTCCGCGGACTCAGTGGTTCAACACGTGTCAACGATTCAGAACATGGCAAGACAGCTAGTTGATCTCGGTGATTCGATACCGGACACGGCTGTCATCGCGAAGATTTTGTTAAGTCTGACGCCGAAATACAGCGTGCTGAAAACCACGTGGGACAGTGTGGAACCAGCGCGACAGACCGTGGCGTATCTACTCGAGCGCCTGATTCGCGAGGAATGCAACCTGGCCGAAGACGGCGAGGGCAATAGTGCGTTAAGCGTCATAAAGAAGAAAAAGAGCGACGGAAAAAGTGAATCCGGATCCAAGGACAACGGAAAGAAAAAGAAAAAGAAGAAGAAATCCAAGAAGGACATCGAGTGCTACCGGTGTCAGCAGCTGGGGCATTACGCCAGCGAGTGCAGCCAGAAGAAGAAGGAACCCGAGAAAGAGAGTGACAGGGGACATGCGAGCAACAACTGCGCGTTCGTTGTCGACACATGCGCCGCCAATGACACCAGTGAGTCGGACGGGTGTAACGTCGCCGAGGAACCAACGAGGGAGCAGAAAGATCATTTACTCAGTCTTCGCAAAGAGGACGTGTGGATTTTGGACAGTGGAGCGTCGGCGCATATCACGTCTCGACGGGACTGGCTAGTGAATCTACGTGCGGTGAAAGGAGAGAGTGTCTTTCTAGGCGACGACGGCGAGTGTCAAGTGGTCGGCATCGGGGATGTGCCTGTTGAGAAGCTCGTGAACGGTGCGTGGATGCCAGGATTGATAGAGAACGTGCTGCTAGTTCCGCGAGTCACGAGAAATCTTTTCTCGGTCGGTGCATGCACGTCAAAAGGGTTTCGCGTCGGTTTTGGAGGGAACACAGTGGAGGTTTCGCGCAACGGTAAAACGGTAGCCACAGGTGTGAAGCAGACGAACAGTCTGTACCGGATGTTTTTCCGAGTATCGAAAGCGCGGCAGGAGACGAACGTCGCGTCGACGGATCTCAGGATCTGGCACGAGAGACTGGGACATTCACAAGCGTGCGATAACAGAGCTTGTCAAAAAGGGGGCAGTGAGTGGGGTCAGTGTCAAGGATGCGGAAAAGTTTTTCTGTGAGGCGTGCAAGCTTGGGAAACAACACAAGCTGCCGTTCAAGAAGGAAACTGCGAAGGTCCCGAGAAAGCCGGGCGAGTACATTCACAGCGACGTGTGTGGTCCGGTAGCGACGGCGTCAGTAAGAGGCACGAAATATTACGTGCTCTTCAAGGACGATGCCACCGGGTTCCGAGTTGTTTATTTCATGCGACACAAGGCGGACGTCTATGAGCGATTCGTCGAGTTCGAAAGAATGGTGAACAACAGGTTCGGGCGAGCAATGCAGGTGTTGCACACGGACAACGGGACGGAATATCGGAACATACGGATGCTGGAATATTTGAAGGCCAAAGGCATCACTCTCGAGACGACCGCGCCTTACACGCCCGAGCAGAATGGGAAGTCAGAACGCGACAACAGGACCATCGTGGAGATGGTACGGACCATGCTGAAGGCGAAGAAGCTGCCAGACTATCTGTGGGCGGAAGCAACTGCAACGGCGATGCATCTGCTGAACAGGACGGGGAACTCCAGAGTGGGCGGAAGCCGCACACCGTACGAACTTTCGACAGGCAAGACACCGGATCTGGGACACGTGAGGGTCTTTGGATCGGCTGCGTACGTGCACATTCCGAAGCAGAAGACCACAAAGTTCGATGCACGAGCCAAGAAGTGCATACTGGTGGGGTACGAGAACGAGTCGACGAATTACCGGCTCTTCGATCCTGCCACGAGAACCGTCACTGTATCGAGGAGCGTGACGTTTCACGAGTCGTCTGACGGTGTTAGCACAGGAGCCGAAGATGAAGGGGAGTTTCTGCACCTGGTGGACGAAGACGAACAGGGAGGAGAGGAAGAAGCTGCAGTGAACGAGGAGGAGGCCAACGCCGATGTTAAGGCGCCGGAGGTGCCTGAGGACAGGAACGAAGATGGTTATATCCGGGTTGGCGGCCCTCCAGAGGGGACTTCTCGTATGCTTCGGAATCGCGCGCTGCTGCACCCTCCGCGACGGTACGAAGTGAATCTCGTCGAGTTCGCTGTTCCCGCTACGTTTGACGAAGCAGTCAACAGCACAGAGGCCGAGCAGTGGATTGAGGTGATTGAAGACGAGCTGGAAGCCCAC
This sequence comes from Xiphydria camelus, assembly GCA_963678675.1. Taxonomy (NCBI): domain Eukaryota; kingdom Metazoa; phylum Arthropoda; class Insecta; order Hymenoptera; family Xiphydriidae; genus Xiphydria; species Xiphydria camelus. The sequence goes on from OY783191.1 coordinate 20,725,942, forward strand.
AAGCAGAACGGAACATGGGAGCTGGTTTCGAGAAAACCGGGAGAGCGGTTGATCGACTCAAAGTGGGTCTTCAAGGTGTTGAGAGACACAGATGGAAGCGTGCTCCGGTTCAAAGCGCGGTTGTGCGCTAGAGGCTTTCAACAACGAGAAGGGCTGGACTATACTGAAACATTCTCGCCGGTCGTGCGATACGACTCGATCCGAGTGCTGCTGGCAGTCATCACGGAAGAGGACCTCGAGACAGCGCAGTTCGACGTGCGCACTGCTTTTCTACACGGAGAGCTAGACGAGGACATCCGGATAGAGGTGCCAACGGGGCTGAAGGTCAACGCGGAAGAGGGAGAAAAGGGTGCGGTCGTCTGCTGGCTGCGGAAGGCCCTGTACGGTCTCAAGCAGGCCCCCAGGTGTTGAAACGTGAAGTTTGTACAGTTCCTAAAGAAAGTAAATTTAGTAGAAACAGACGCTGACAAGTGTGTGTTCAGCGGAGTGTACGACGGGTGTAAAATCTATCTGGCGTTATTCGTAGACGACGGGCTGATCGCGGCTGAGTCAGCGAGCACGGTAGAAAAGGTATTAGACGAGTTGAGTAGAGCGTTTGAAATAACGGTTGGCGATTGTAGCTGCTTCGTGGGAATACAGGTCGATCGAGATCGCGAACGGAAGTCAATGTTCATTCATCAGACCGCGTATTCTAAGAAAATAATCGATAGATTCAACATGACGAACGCAAAAGGACTGTCTGTACCGGCGGATCCTCACACAGTGTTATATCCCGCCGAATCCGGGGAACAAGAAACGAATGCACCATATCGGGAAGCGGTAGGCTCGTTGATGTTCCTGGCAACGGTCACCAGACCAGACATCGCTTATGCGGTAAATCAAGCTAGCAAGTTTCTCGCCAATCACGATGAAAAACACTGGCGTGCAGTAAAACGTATTTTCTCATACGTCGCGGGGACGGTAGATAAAAGAATCGAGTATCGAGCGGGGAAAGCAGAAGTCTCGTTAGTCGGATTCTCGGACGCGGATTTTGCTAGCGACGTGGAGACGCGAAGGTCAACGACGGGGTACGCGTTCTGTCTCGCGAACGGTGTGGTAACTTGGTCGTCGCAGCGACAGAAGCTTGTCTCGTTGAGCACCACCGAATCGGAATATATCGCAGCTGCGACTGCAACGAAAGAAGCGATCTGGTTGCGTAAATTGCTAAACGACATTGGAGTTAAGTGCGACAAACCCAGTGTTCTGTGGGTCGATAATTAAAGCGCGATCCGCCTTGTCAGAAACCCGAAGTTTCACAAGCGGACGAAACACATAGATGTTAAGTATCATTATATTCGAGAAAAGGTGAATAATAAAGAGATCGACGCCATGTACATTCCCACAGAATCCCAACTGGCCAACGTGTTCACGAAGGCACTCCCAAGAGATCGTTTCCTGTCATTGTGCAATAAACTTGGTATGCGCGCTAAACGTTCCGACGGCGGAAGTGTTGAGGATAAGTCGGCACATTTAGGCGAATAAAGTATCGCCAACGACACTCGAGCGTCGGGCGAGGCCGGTGGTTCCCGAGCGCAGCCGAACGGAGACGGTGGCGCCGCGATTAGCATGCGAGGCTGATCGGGGAAGCGGCGGCGAGCGTCAGTCTCACTCCATACGTAGAGGAACAAGTTAGAAAAGAACTGAACCGAATTCTTCCTTCTAAGGCTCAGTAACCAATTAAATAAATATTACTCCGAAGTATCGTTCATTCTCTCTCTCCACCGTTTTTCCGAACAATCCTGCGCAGCCTTAACAGCCTAAGTCTTATTTTGTTATTTGGACTAGACTTATATCACTTGTCCCTATACCGTAGATACCCGTTTTCAGAAATAATAAATCTACTCAACACATTTTAGCTAATTTTGGACTTATAACATTTTTCCCCCAACACCAACAAATTGTTCCGGAGCGTGGAAATGAGGATTGCTGGATGCAGTGACAGGAATCGGGCGGTGGTGACGGAAGGCTAGGGCGTGCTGCAGATTTCGTGTGAAGTTTATTTTGGCCAGGAGTAGTACAGCTCAAGGCGAATTGTCCGCGGTGGTTGCTCGATTACAAGTGAAGACCGGACGCTCCTGTCGGTAGCTTTATTCCGCACGTCGCATACCTAAGTCCAAAATTAGCCTTATTGTGAGTTGGGAGGTAAGGGGTAAGGGGGTTTTCCCGTTAGAGTCAGAGTGCGGCAGGGTACGTATAGCCGCGTCCCTCGGGGTTGTACCTTACCTGGAGTATACCGTTCTGTCGGTGAGTAATGCTTGGGCAGCACGGTAAAAGTTTAGTGCCAGCAGGATAAAGTTTCTCAAACTCTACACTATTTTATTCTAATCAACCGTTAATTTTTCCTTTCCAGTACAATAAAACAACTGAGTCCTTCAAATTTTACTGTGCTGCGCTGCAAATTTTCATGAGCTCACTATTACAAAATCCGTTAGGTTTTGATAAAAATTAAGTGTCATATATTAATTTTTCCTGAATACTACAAGAAAATTTCCTAAAAGAGCATTTTGAACCCAATTTACTGTGCGGAGCACAGCAATTTTTCTAGGATTTTTTTCTCCGTGTATCATTGGTAGAGTCCTCCAGTCCTTTCTTAGTAATGCTGCACCACCTGGTGTGTATGATAACAATACGTGATAAATGAACTCGATAATATCATCAAGTCTCTTGTTAGGTGATATATATACAGCAACAATAAACATGAATTGTCCATTATCAAGATGACATCTTGCAGCACAGATATCTCCAATGGCACATGTACTCATAATATCTATTGTATTCATTTGTCGAAGAGATATAGCTAAATGTGTGAAGTAAGAGTGATTGAATTATTAGCTGTATTTCGATAAATAGCTACACCAGCGGCTCTCTTTTTCTCTTTTAAATGTGACAACACAATCAAAATTCGGTATATCCACCTTTTCGCCTTGTTTCAACCGTTTCACTCAACACTGATAACGTTGAATTTCTTGCAATTCCATCTTGTAAGCCTGGTGCGTGTAATTTTAAACTTTAACAATTTAGTGAAAATACCGAAATTCCTTTTTTGTTAGATATGAAGTCGAATACTTGTTGCCCCACTGTTTGTAATTTGTTGAGACTCAGTCTTCTAATTTTTGCCTGTACATCTGCTGTTGATGTTGACGTTCTTCTTCCATGATAAAAGATTGGATCATCTCGAAGTGTGACAATGTACAATCCATGAATACTCGTGACTCTCGATAGCGTCACGTATAACAACTGTTGTGAGTGATATTTCTCGTATTCGTAGACAATTTCATCAAACGTCCCTCCTTGTGATTTGTGTATTGTGCTACTTTGAATGGCGAATTAATCCTTTATGGTTTTAATGTGAGTCGGGTATTAGGTCTTCCTGATGGGCCATCCATTGAACTCGTCATTCTCCCCTTTACAAGCTGATGTAGTATTTCTAATTGTAAGTAAAGCGGTAACTATCAGATTAAGTATGTGGGAAATGATTTATTCGGACTCGTCCATCAATTAGCCCTTTCCGGAAAGGTGCGGGACTGCGAAATCATTAGTAGTAGGCCAGGCAACATAGGCCAAAAAAGGTGGTGTAGGCGAAATAATTCGCGGAAAGCTGGAAATGGTTTTAATCTTTTCATTTGCATGTAAAGAGTTTTCTAAAATTTGCACAAATTTTCTGCTTGTGCTCTATACAGGGTGTCCCAAAAACCTCAAAATTATTGGACTTTTTTCAATTTTTCACTAATAACTCCAAAATGATGCATTTATAGAAAAATTTTACTCTTTTATAAATTAAATTACATAAAATTTTACGTCGAATGAGTACCACATATTTGAAATTAAGTCAAGCAGTATGGATGATATGCATGTTTAAAAAACAACCGTTATCCAATTCTTGAAGGAAAAATCACATTTTGGAGTTTTAAACCTTATTTCCATTACGTAAAATGTATTATATGACATTATTCTGTATTTGGAGTTTATATTGCAGCGAATGCTGTATCAGATATACGTAAGCTGCATTCTTCTTCCCCCTCCCTTGCTATACACCTCTTCGCAGCAGCCAGGTTGCTCGAGTCGCGGCCGTGTCGCGGTTGAAACGTTCTTTCACCGAGAAGTATCTTGCTCGCTATTCATCGGTTATGTGAGGTTAAATTATGTATAAATGTTCAAGTTTTAGTTATTCACGCTGTTCTGACAAACGATAGTCGGAATTCTGAATATTGATTCTTACTGCTCAGTGTCTCTCTCATCGCGATCGAAATACCTTACTAATCTACTACCACCCCTACTACTGACCCCTACTAGGGGTCAATCTAACCATCAGGCGGGCGATATATTTCGACAAATATAGGCCGCTAATGAGTTCGCAGCTCCGCACCTTTCCCAGAAAGGCTAATTACCGGATGGGTCGGAATAAGCCGTCTACCGCAGTACCTATTTTAATCGATAGCGCTATATGTGGAATACTAAGTCAGCTTTGTAAAGGGGAGAATTGAATGAAATATTATCCAGAATAACTAGAGATAACAGTGACTGCAAGAAATTCGTAGAATGATTCCCCCTCTTCGCTACCGATTCATTCCATACAAAGAAATGTCCTTGTTCTGGCTCCTTACAACAATGAATGCTAAAACTATAGCACTACAATTTTTTCCTGTAGAAGCCTGGGCCGGTTGTGAGTTTGGGGGTTGGCAACGCTTGTTGTAAATCAAATGTAATTACGTGAATATTAGAGGGTCTGATTTTGATTCTTCAATTGCGGTCTTTAGAATATGTCTGGCTGCTTCAGCTTTTCTAAGGTGTAGCTCTTTCGCAGCTTTTAAATTATTCAGTTTCTCTTGATTTCCCGAATCTGTAGCTATATTAATCTTATTTTCATTTGTGTCGCAAGTAGCACACGTGTCTGACTTAGGACCTTTAAAACTAATATTGTACTCCTCCGTGAATATCCTCCTAAACATATCAGATGAAATTGGTACCTTTCCTTCTTCACTGCGTTTTCTAGCAAATTCTTGAAAAAGCGATTCGATGCTATATTCAAGGCTCATATATTGCTTGTCAGAATTTTTACTACGGCTGTAGTGGCTCTCATATTTTGGTAATAAATCTATAAATTTTCTGACATCGTTGAGATCTTTTTCGCCGTATTTTTTCTTATGGTGTCCATGTTTCCCTCTTTGATCGTTAGTCGAAACTAGTTGTCCTTCGCGCAATTTTTTCAATATGTATTCACTTCTTCCTCTACCGATTCCATGTATTGAAATGAATGCTTGCTTGCACACCTTAAAATTGGTAGTTTTTCTCCTTTTACTTCATAAGAGATTGTGCAAGTTCGTCGCGCGTATCGTTTTTTTTCGTTCTACGTTTAATTAGTTTTTGTTTCATACATGCAAATATATAAATACGAATTTTGTAGATTATAATTTTTTAAACTCCAAAATTCTGAAAATATTTTGGCCCTAACAGTTTCTGGTATTTTTTGGAAACATTTTAACCCTTAGCCGGCACACTGGGGTCGTTCGTGGCAGGGCTTAAAACTTTTCAAATTTCCCCCCTCTTAATGCCCGAAAATTGAGTTTTATTTAACATATTGAAATGAAAATTTTTTGCAAGCCACAAATACTGCCTTCATAGACAATAGTTAAAGATTAACTGTAATTTTTTTTATTACACAAAAGTGAGTGGTGTCCTCAAAATAAATGAATATGTGGCTGGGGTCGAAAACGTCCCAGTGTGGCGGCTACGGTTGGCGCCAGAAGTGTGCCGGCTAAGGGTTAATTTGCATGAACATGGATTGCCTTGAATTTTCTTCTTATTTACGAGTCCCTTTCCCCGGGGTAAGACTTGTATTCTTCTCCACTATCCTTTAACTTCTTATTTTTCTCTTGAACACCACCAAGACGACGTCGTTTTCTGCCTTTGTTATTTTGATTGATGTCCTGTAACACAATGATCATGTGAAACTTGTTAACTGAAATACGATTGCAGTGGTGGATGTAAAACATGTTATGTGAAATCATTTAACATGTTTTACTTGAACAGTTTAACTAACCTTATTTTTATCATTTTCTTCCTCAATATCAGATTTACTTCCACTATAAACATAATCTCGGTCCGCGATAGAGTCGTCTGAAGAGTCGTACAAACTGTCTGAATCACTATTTCCTTCCATTTTTCTATTATTATAACAGCGATAACTAGACTCGGTTAAATACGACAGCTGCTACTAAACAGGTTTTACATACAACAAATACTTTCCAGATGTACATAACATATTTTACTGGCATTTATTGTGGCGCCGTCTTTACATAAATAGCCAAAATTAATATTGAAATCCAAAGTAGCGGTACATAACAGGTATTTTTTGGTATTAGATTGATTTATGAGATAATGTCACTCCCCCCCCCCATATTTTACAGCCGAGGTCTTCAAATATTGTACCAGTGTTCGTATATACGATCTGATACACGATATGATAACTGTAGGATATCCAACTATTATATTATTTATTTCATATATTACATTTTATATTGCGAAAATAAGGCGCTTAAAAGTTCAACACAATTTTTTTTTAATGGAAAATGTTCTTTAACCTCGCATATCTTCCGAACGACTTGGCGCAAATTTAAGTATATGGTACTTATTCGACGCAGAATTTTATGTACTTTAATTTATAACTGAGTAAAATTTTTCTATAATGCATAATTTAGGAGTTATTAGTGAAAAACTGAAAAAAGTCCACAAATTTCGAGGTTTTTGGAACACCCTGTATAGAGCACAAGCAGAAAATTGGTGCAAACTTTAAAAAACTCCTTTTACATGCAAATGAAAAGATTTAAATCATTTCCAGCTTTCCGCGAATTAATTCGTCTACAAACCCTATGTTGCCTGGCCTATAGCCTGGATTTGCCGAAACAGACCGCAAGTCATTATGACCGATGATGGGATTAATTCTAAATTATGAAAGGGTATTTCAATGCACAGTTAGGGGCCTATTTCACGGATCCGACATGTCGGATTGTCGTATACGGCAAGTCACTCCGATTGGTTGTGCAAAAATCGGGTGGGGGGTCCGTCGCAGGTATTTTGTCGGATGCATGAAATATGGTCGGTTGACGACACTTCTGTTTGTCGCTGCGACAGTCTGGAAATGGTGGTGCCGCCAAGTGGTGAAGTTGGGCAGTCCGGCTCCTCATTATAATACGTAAAATGAATTCACAAATACGTGTGACAAAAAAATAAAAAAACGCACGCATTGAACAATACGAGCTAAGACAAGACAAGTCGAAGGGAGCTTCTTGACTTGACTTCGCTGTTCAGGGTGTGTCAATATTTCTCAGATAGCCATCGGTGGCGTTGAACGTAACATACTGTCGCGCCATCACCCGGCCATCCACGACTCTATTTTTTGTCGTACGAAACCGTCGCTTGAAGTTCGACACTGCTCAACTTTCGTACGACGAAAAATACCGTCGGTCCGACAGATTTCCCCCACCACCACTTTCTGTCACAGCCAATCGGAGTGACTTGTCGTATACGACAATCCGACATGTCGGATCCGTGAAATAGGCCCCTTAGGAGTGGACGCGTCAAGCAAGGGTGATTCACGAAGCCAGGTCGAAGGGGGCAGTTTCCCTCATAATGACGTCAAAGTAACGGGGCTTTTCAACGCAGGCCCAGGACAAAGGAGTAAAGCGGGGTTCAGATGGGTGCGGAAGGCATGCGGAGTACGGTATGCAGATCGGTGCGGATTGGCAGGCAGTACGCACGCGGAAGAGCTGATTGGTTAAAGCGGGGTTCACATGGACGCGGAAGGCTTGCTGAATGCGGAATGCGGAAACACCATCAGCTAATCAGCGCTCTTCCGCGTGCGTACTGCCTACCTGTCCGCACCCCTAGTCAGATTTCTAGATATATTCCGCACGTTGCGCGCGTACCGTATGTATCATCCCAAATTAAACAAGCTTAGATACCTTCATTGCCGAAACTTTACCGACGATCAAGAATTTTATAGTTAGAGTTGGCTTGAGAAGAGTGCGCTGTATGTGCTGCGTGAGACACTGAACTGTAGAATTCAGTGGCGTAACAGCGAAAAGTGTCAAAGTCTGATTTCCCGATAGCAGTCAATTCGGGAGATCGAAGCGCCTAACCTCGAAATCGTGAATTTGTGAAGAATGGTGGGTAATTTGTAGAAGTGATAAAAATAATAATTCACGATAAGCGAAAAGTGTCATAGTCTGATTTCCCGATAGCAGTCAATTCGGGAGATCGAAGCGCCTAACCTCGAAATCGTGAATTTGTGAAGAATGGTGGGTAATTTGTAGAAGTGATAAAAATAATAATTCACGATTTCGAGGTTAGGCGCTTCGATCTCCCGAATTGACTGCTATCGGGAAATCAGACGTTTGACACTTTTCGCTGTTACGCCACTGAACTCTACAGTTCAGTGTCTCACACAGCACACACAGCGCACTCTTCTCAAGCCAACTCTAACTATAAAATTCTTGAACGTCGGTAAAGTTTCGGCAATGTCGGTATCTAAGCTTGTTCAATTTGGGATGATACATACGGTAGAGCGACGGTTCTTTGAACAAGTCAACATGAAAGGGCGACCGCCATATTATTTTCCATTAAAAGCTGTCACCATAGGTAGAGGCCGCCAGAGACAGACATGCTAGTTTGTCGTTTTACTTGTACAGTTTTAAGTTGTAATGCAAGACGGAGTGTGCGTGGTATTAAATCGGCCGTTTTATTAATTGCGTACCGTCAATTGATTGGCTCGAACGAAATCAGCTGAGATTTGATTTTTCATGCGTGTTCCGTTTTGCTTGCGACGAGGACGGTGAGTCTGGGTGTACGGTAGATTTGCATTAAGTCTTTTAGGCCCAGTTGTACAACTCAGGTTTAACTACAATCCTTGGTTGGTTGCTATGATACTAGCTTTGCTATTGGCTACTCCATAGCAACGAATCAGAGTTTATAGTTAAACCTGAGTTGTGGAACTGGACCTTAGATAGTCCAAGATGTCTGATTTACGATTATTGCCGCGTGAATTTCTTACTGAATGTATAGATTGATATCGAAATAATGAGTGTTTATTGAAAATTAAAAGCAAGGATTACTCGGACCAACAAAAACAAATGTAGCTTATGATATTTTGGTTAATAACTTAAGAGAAATCGGTTCAACAACAACTAAAGATACGGTTATAAAATAATTAATTCATCACGAACATGTTTTCGAAAAGAATTTTAAAAAATACAATGCTTCGCTTAGATCAGGAACTGGTATAGAAGACATTCAGAAGCCAAATTTATGGTACCTTGATCTGTTTCTTTCTCTAACTGATCAAGAAATGCCAAGATTAGATAGGAAAGACACTATAGAAGACACACAGTTACCAGACCAATTAGTGAGGTACGAATGAATAAATTAATAACTGAGTTTTCCATTGTTTTATAAGTTTATTGCTAATATATGTAGGTACTGAAGTAACATTTTGAAAACTAATTGATCATATTGTCCTGCCAGTTAACTTGATCCCTGCGTAAATAATTAAACCAGTCTTGAGATTCTACTTCAGTTCTTTTAACAAATTAATATGTGTGAACTCGTCTCTCAATAGCAACCATTTCTTTGACCATTTCTTTTTGATCTTCTGCTTTCTCTTCTTTTTAATAATCAATATAGCTGCAGCAGCAATTGCTAATTTCTGACGATCGGCCATGTTTCGTTTTTACACTGATGTAAAGGACGATACTTTAAAAGTGAATATCTGTGGGCTGCTCTGTGGGCTTGCATTACAATTTAAAACTGTACAAGTAAAACGACAAACTAGCATGCGTGTCTGTGGCGGCTTTAATGGGGGACTAAACCTTGAAAAAATTTTTTTTTCGATTTTTAGTTTTTAGGAACAAAAGGCATTAACTCAAGCAATGGAAGATGATTCATATGTTCCTGGGGGCTATATTAGTATACCTATCTAACCTTTTTCTCTGACTGATCACTGTTCGAACTTTAACCCTTTCCGGACCCCGCCTGACGCCCTATTCTGACGCTCTAAGCAAAGCACTACTTTTAGGGGTCTACGTAGCGACGCGCTAGGTTCGTTCAGTCTTTTGATCAGAAAACTCGCAACTGTTGAGATAGCGCTGACCAGTTTTTTTATTAGAAAGGTGAAAGATGTATATAATACTATATGCAAAGATAATAACGATAAACTGCAGAACTTTTTTTTTAGAATAGGTTAAAATTTAATTTTCTTACAATTTTGTTGGAGGAAAAATTGCAATTTTTTTTCGTTGCTATTTTTATCGCTATAAAGTTTTCGTTAGACGCGTTTGAGAAGTATTATTATTTTCGCACAAGCTTAAGCTTTAAAACGGTATATAATATTCGGGTTTTTGTAACTCTGCTTTGGATTTAGGAGTCGAAATAAAAAAAGTAGTCACAACACGTCCAGACCACACGCCTCGTTATTGCCCAGCAGCCGCTCTGTCGCCTCACTCTTCCTTCCACTTTCCCCGCTACTGTCGCGTCACGAAGCCCCGCCATCTTCTCGCTACCAACACTACTGCATAATTAATTTCTTTCCCAACAGTTGAAGCCACTAATCGTGTCGCTACTCCAAACGGTTCCTAAGTTACGTACATTGTAAGAGAGCCGTGTTTTCGGGCAACTATAGCTGCCTCGCGTCTTTTCCGGCCGGGCGCGCTCGGCAAGTATAGCTGCCTCGGGTCTCTCGCGCGAAAGGGTTAAATCCATTTTTCTCCCATTTGTGTTTTTGGAGCTTACGCGTCACTTTTTCCAGAAAGTTGTGGGTGGATTTTCGTGCCGCTTGTACCAATTTGTTTGTAACACTTATTTCTTAAAATGTATGAACCAGTTTTGTACAACTCCTGGCCGTTTTTTTAAATTTAGCTTTACTAGTCCAATTTTAAGAGTGAAAAAAGCTCAAACTTCACAAATCTCTATTTTTATAAGTTTTAGTCCAAATCTTATTTTACTTCATATTTTTCATGATCTATACTAATTAAACAAGTGTTCCAAATATGAAATTTGTCAGGGCAATGGTTTTCGAAATATATGTCGCGTAACACCTTAGTGCAATTTTTGTGTATATATTTTAGGTTATGTTGACCTGTATAGCAAACTGACAATTGTCAATATTTTTGAAATTAAATCAATGTTTCTAAACCATAAAATTGTGCTCTTTTCAATGGTGTATTCCTCATTTAAATTGTTGCATGCATTCCAAGGATATAAGCCTGCAAAGTAAAGACAAATTTATGGTAGGTCAAGGTTTAGTCCCCCCTTAACACCTTTTGTGAAGGGGGAAGGTGTGGCATTACGTCACGTTTTCGTACAGCGACAGTTCTTTGACAACGAGAGGCCAAAGGGGGGCCGTGAATGCGCTTGCAGTTCCGTACCTTTCCCAGAATGCTAATTACCGGACGGTTCCAACTGAGTCACGCGTCACCGATATCACTTTGCTAATCACCGCCAACTGTCGGCTACTTAATCCGTTTATAATGAGAAGTAGCGACGACTTCCGACCGGTGGTCTATCGTTGATATAATTATTACAAATTTACAAAACAAGTTAGATTTTTAAAACATAATTATCTTAAAAGAGTGGTAACTTGACTACGACATTCAATATTGAAAAATGGTTTATTGTTGTTTGTTGACAACTGACAACAAGCTTTTGTTAATGGCATCTGGGCGGGCACAACGGCCAGCAGGTGGCCAATGAACTGTGTGCTGGTGTCGAAGAAGAGGACGCTGAATATTTATGCGAAAATTATAGCTAAACTAAAAATCACTTTCTTTTTTTTATACATGTTTTTTAAAAATCAGTATTTTTGTGAAAAAGAATCTTTGTATTCAACATTATTAAAATAATGTTCTTTCACTGTTAATAAGTTAACATTTTCTTAAAATAAATTTGTTTTTCATTTAAGACTCGTTTTCTCAAGTTATTAAACACTTCTTAGCTATGTGGCCATTATGCCCTATCCATGCGCGCGTAATGGCCACTTGGGTATTTTTTGTAAATTTTACAATTTAGGTACTTTCCCTTTTTCCAACTACAATGAAAAAATTCTTAGATGCACTAGGATGGTTGTTGTGTATATTCTATGATTTTGAAGTTCCCAAATCGATTGGAAATCAGTTAAAAAATTCAATAAACCTTAGCCTGGCCATTATGCCCGTCCTTCGCGTACCTATGGTAACAGCTTTTAATGCAAAATAATATGGCGCTCGTCGTTTCATGTTGACTTGTTCAAAGAACTATCGCTCTACGCGCGGAACGTGCGGAAAATATCTAGCATGCTAAATCGGGGTGCGGACAGGCAGGTAGTACGCACGCGGAAGAGCGCTGATTGGCTGACGGTATTTTAGTACAGTAGACGGGCTGAGAAAATCGATTTTGTTGTCGACTTTTCTTCATAATTGTCCGATTTTAATTTTTTTTTAAATACTCGGAAAAATATATAGAACAAATGTGTGTTACATAAAGCCAAAGTATGGTTTTTAATTTTTAATAAAAATGTATTTTTTGTACGGCTTTTTCTTTAAATATCTCGAAAATTATTGAGGTTATCGAGACATGCTGCGAAGAAAATTTAGAGAATTTCAAGACGAAACGATTGGTTTTTATCTCATTTACCTACGATGAATAGTTCTCGAGATATTGCATTTTGTATATAAATACGCGCCATAGCACCCGCGCGCTCTCGTAAATAAATACCTCTAATTTCACTAAAAATTGATATTTTCCGATAATTATTTTTTTGTTTTAAAGGTAATGAAAATAGCAATTCTACCTCGGTTTTTGATAATTTTTACTAATATTAGTTATAATACTAATCAAAGAGAAAAATTACGTTCAAGTTGGACACAAAATGTGACAGATGAGAAAAAATTGTTTAAAGGTTTACTGATTTATTTTATTATTTTTAAAAGAATTAAGGCTTTATAAAATTAAAAGAGGTTATTAAAACTAATTAAAACGTATTAAAAGTAATGAATTATATCTAAGGATATTCTGTAATAATCTTCATCATCGTTTCGCATGAGAGAGAGACCGGTGAATTACTATTACTTCTACCCTGTAAATCGTCATTAATAATTATATTTTCATTTTCAAATTGAATGCGTGGGACGACGCTTTCCTGAGTCATGTACCTAACGGGACCGTCCTAATTTCACTCTACCCTCTAAACTCCCTCTTGTTCCGCCCTTCCGCAACGAATACGCATTTCCGCAACCTACCGACACGCATGTGAACGGACTCGAAACCTTCCGCGCGGAATGTGTCTGCGCGCGCATGTTCTAGACCGGGAGCTGAGAGACATTGGTTGCATTCAGCAGATCGAGCATAAACCGCTACCGCTCAGTACGCTCAGAAGTAGCGCTCTCTGTTCTGCTGACAAGTTTCGGCCGTGACCTTCGATACATTTAGGCGCGTGGCGCGGCGGACTTGAACGATCGACTTATACTGAAATTTGGCTTTATAAAATTGTTTAGGAACAATCAACTTGAGAGTCACAAATTCGTTTTTAGTTCACATATATCTGTAAGAATCACCTGTTCTGGTTCGAGTAACAAAATCACTATTGTCCAGTGTTATCTCTGGTTACAAAATGTTGTGTTGTTTATATCAATACCTCAGAGCTAAACAGTATTAACACAATTTTTTTTCAAAAACCGTATTATTTCCTCATTCTGCTATTTTACATTGAAAATAGCAGAATGAAGAAATAATACGTTTCGAAAAAAATGGAGTTAATACTGTTTAGTTCTGAGGTACTGATATGGTAACAGATTTTTTTACGATTGTCGATGGCAAGAAAATGTAATTTTTTTTCGTAATAATACATACAATATAAGATGTTCCGTCGCACGACAGACGGAATTCGACACATCGGTTTACATCGCTCGACATCATTCATAAAATGCGCCAAAACTTCTTCCGATGGAAGTGAGCGGGAGCACTGGAGCGTAACTTTTCTTCGCTACAAAACATGGCGACCGCTACCACTTACGCTCACTTGATCCCCTGAGCGCTCGGTAGCATGCGCGTTCGGCAGATTTTTACTGAGCTGCTCCACAACTGTTGCGGGGAGCGGTATGATCTGCTGAACGCACCCATTGAGTATGAAAAAATCGCTGACCTCATTCTGATTGATGATTTGTGTTCAGAAAGACTTGAAGAATGACATCGTGGAGGTTGCCGGACGGAATTATGGTCCATTTTTTTTATCGGCCATTTAATAGGAGTTTTCGATTCCGTCGCTGTAGCTGTGAAACAAACGTCGTTCTTGAATATTAAAAGGTTGTTTGGGTAAGGTATGAAATTAAAAACGGCGTCATCATAATACAATACAAATTTATTTATTAATGAAAAAGAAATAAGTGGTTTATATAATTAATTATTATCGAAAACTAACAAAATTGTACAATTACGTAGGTAAGTTTTGACAATGGTTGTGGATGCATTTGCAAAGAGAGATACAATTAACGCGTTGCTTTTTTTACAATTACAGGATATTGTTCTACAATCAGCATTACATTTGCAAGGCCTGATTAAAGAACTTGGCAAAGGCGGTTTTGTCATTTGCACCGGGTGGAGCTGTCCATCTCGTCTTTCATATCCAAATTGGAGAAAGTTCAGAGGCTCACATATTGGTTGTGAGGAATTTTTCCACAAATATGTTTGGGCTGCAGCTCTTAAGCAATGTAAATACAAAGCATCAGAAGTGCAAATAACTTTAGATATATTGAAATTGAAACCGATATTACGGGTAATTGATCTGAAACATAGTTCATCTGTTGTGGATTTTTCTTTAGCAAATAAATAAGTGCAAACTTCTTCAATGTTCTTAAAATGCATCGGAGTTTCGGAGTTATTTGCAAAAGTTGAGAGAGCATCCTGAACGAATACTTCGGATGCAGCGTTTATAAATTGCTTCTTAGTTGTAAATCGGCTTGTCGTGTTGCAACCTGTTAGAGCATGTAACGCGGATAAAATATTACACATTTTTTCGCCAAGTGATTCAGCTGCTAAATGACAGCTTACAAGTTTTCCTTTTTTACTCGATCCTTCAAACCAGATACCTCGACATCCAATGTTCCACAGTCTATGCCAAAAGTGAATGCTAAGCATGAAAACATCAGTATCCGAACTAATTATAATTTCTTGTTCAATCCCTCCACGAAAGCGTGAAAAATATGGCTGAACATTCTACAATCTGCTTCTAGGTGATTAGAATTCAAGTTTAGCACTTCAGATAAATTATTACTTTGGAGCTTGAAGCATTTCGTGGGGTCTTCATATCCACCGGTAATGAACAGCTCTGTTTCAACATTAATGTTTAAAAAAGTTGGAGCATACATGCAAAGAAATTGAACAAGCTGCAGTTTGTTTTGAGGACAAGAAAAATACAATTATCTGCGGTCCGAGTTTAATTGGGGAATATGACGTCGTAGTTCGACATAAAGAAGTTTAGTTTTTTCTATAATAAAATATTTATTATTATTATATTAGATTTATAACTTACTAGCAGCCCGTCCCGGCTTCGCACGGGTAGATTGTGGATTGATTTTGTCCGTCCACCATTGTTTAAATACATTTTTAATACAAAACTTTTAGTATTTCTCCCGGGCTACGCAATGGTCATATTGGATTTGACCTTGACCATGACCTTCAAGGTTATATCAAGGTCAAATTAATTTGTTTTCACGTTCAAATGTGTCCTTGACCATTTTTTTCATGTTACCTTTATTGTCAGCGGAGATCAAATTTAGGTCAAGTATAGTTCGACTTTTTGAACACTGTCTAAGGGCCGGTTTTACCAACACGGTATAAACGCGGTATAGTGCTATACTGAGAATAACCAGCAATAAGCCTTATGGTTATTCTCAGTATAGCGCTATACCGCGTTTATACCTGTTGGTAAAACCGGCCCTGAGATCAAGTTCACGTTGTGATGCCACCATAAATGATTGTTGAAATGTAGTATTATTGGTTATGAGTTCTACTCTTTGATCACTACTTGTAGATTGCTTTTCTTTAGTGGGCTTGTAATTGAAATTATAAAATGGTTTTCTTGCTAGTGGGTCAAAAACGTATTTCTTCTTTAATTCAAACCGTTCAGTTTCGTACTCTTTTATCATCGATTCTCCAGTTTCTTTTAAATTCAACAAACCTTTGACAGTGTTTTCATCTGCAAGAGCTTCGGTATAAATATTGCGAAGACTGAGATCTACATCGATGTTAAATATGTTGCAACCTGTTAAAGACAAAATCAAATTTTGAATGTTTTGTTCGTCCTTCGCTATTCGTGCTTTACTCCACTCACTATGAAAGGAAGAATCAATGTCGCCGGTAGCATCACCTTCTATCTGAACGTATGATACAATAGCATTATGAATTGCATTTTTAAACGGATATAACAGTAACCACCGTTGAGTTGCATCTTCATTTTTAGTAATCCCTATCAATCCTCCAGTTATAGCGGATGATCGATTCTGGGACTGCTCGAGTGCCATATCGCAACCAATAGAATTAAATTTACCTGGTGTTCTCTTAACTGACAGCATACCTTTCCGCAAATTGTCGACAACAAAACATGGTAATTGAATCATATCTTGCAAGTAAAGTGTTATTCCGCGAATGTAATTCATATGATGCATTGCAAAAATGTACGGCAGCATTCTTCGCGTGTGGCTTGCAAATGTAAATCATAATCACAGTTTCTGTCGGCTTTAATTGAATCTAATAGAATTTCAACCATATCGCAGTAATCATTGTAGTATTAATAACACTGCTATTATAAAAATTGAAAAATGTACTTGTAAAATTACATCGACGCGTATCGGAATAACGTTCACCTGTAACTAAAGAAGCAACGTGTAAACGCTGGATCCGAAGTATTGGTTCACGATGTTCTCAACTTTGGCAAATAACTCCGAAACTCTGATGCATTTTAAGAACATTGAAGAAGTTTGCACTTATTTATTTGCCAAAGAAAAGTCCACAGCAGATGAACTACGTTTCAAGTTAATTACCCGTAATATCGGTTTAAATTTCAATGTACCGTAAAGTGGGGATACTTTGTGACTGGGGGGGGGGGGGGGGGGGTAACTTTGTGACAGAGCATAAAATTACAAACTTTCAAATTTGGCGCCCAAATTTTTAACAATACTTCGCCGGTACCTAATGGGTATGTAACTATACTTACTACTGTGCGCGACTGTCTTTTGTCGACGCCATTCACATCAGCATTCCAGTGCTACATGAGCTATCAAAGAGTGTTGACAAACGCACGTTGCGCCGTTTAGCGTAAACTTTGTGTTGGCAAGCGTGTTGTGCATTTTATATGTGAAATCAGGTAAGTGCATATTGAAATATGGTCTCTTGGGAAAGCATGGCCTGATTTTTACCTTCATTCCTTATGTTTGAAAAAAATTACGTCAAATTACATAAAGAATCAACAATATGAGGGGTTACTTTGTGGCAAGAGCTAAAACTATATAAACTACCAGTACGAATACAAAAGTACGAATTGCAGCACATAATTTTATTTTAGTATGCCGCGTGAACATAAACGTCAACTTGGGGCGCGAAATTACAAGAATTACACACCCGAAACGTTAGATGCTGCACTCACAGAAGTAAAAACTAAGAAACTCAGTTTACGCAAGGCAGCAGAAAAGTATGGAATACATTATAATACTCTCTGGGTGAAACTGAAAGAGAAACATACCCGACCATGTGGGAAACCAAGGATTTTTACCGATGAAGATGAAAATGGTTTTACTGCACATGTAATAGCAATATCGTCTTTTGGATTTCCGGTCACCGCTTGGGATTTGAGACTCATTGTTAAATCATATCTTGACCGTCAAGGGAGGACTGTACGAGTTTTCCAAGCCAATCTTCCTGGTAAAGACTGGTTAAAATCTTTCCTGAGATGTCATCAAGAACTGACTCAGCGAATTGCTCAAAACATCAGCCACGCGAGGGCCGCCACCGATGAAGAAATTGTTAATAACTTCTTTAACAACTTGGAAGAAGAACTCCGGGACATTCCACCCTCAAATATCTGGAACTACGATGAAACCAATTTGGTGGACGACCCAGGGAAGTCAACAATCATAACCAAACGAGGTACAAAATATCCGGAAAGAATCAGAAACGCATCTAAAGCGTGCACATCTATCATGGTGTGTGGAAATGCTGAGGGAAGACTGGCTCCTCTTTATATGAATTACAAATCTCATAAACTCTGGACAACATGGACAGAAGGCGGTCCCCCAGATGCAAGATACAATCGGACATCTTCAGGATGGTTCGATTACCAAATTTTCGAAGATTGGTTTGTAAATTTGTTGTTACCCATACTAAAACGTCAGAACGGACCTAAAGTAGTTATTGGTGATAACTTGAGTTCGCACTTAAATGTACACGTCATCCAAGAATGCCAAAGGAACAACGTTAAATTTATTGCACTGCCCCCTAATAGTACACACCTGCTTCAACTCCTCGATATAGCATACTTTCGGTCGATGAAGGAGAACTGGAGGAACACTTTAAGTGACTGGAAATCAACGAGTCATGGAAGTAGACTGTCCACCATCCCGAAGGACGAATTTCCAAAATTACTAAAACAACTTATGGAAAAGCTCGAAGTGAGAGGTCTAGAAAACTTAAAGTCGGGATTTCGAGAGGCTGGAATATATCCCCTTAAGGTATTTCCATGGTTTTGCGTTTTTCTTACGAATCTCATGAAATTTTGCCAATCAAAAGACTGAAATATTACCCATCGATTCCCAAAATTTCAAAAGGCTGAGCCATGTAGTTTAAAAGAAAATGTTAATTCAACGTAGCATTTTCTACACTGACTTTCAATGGCTAACATGTAGAAAGACGGTACCTCAGTGACGTTTTGAGCTATAACTACAGAACCACTCTTACAATGTTAAAGAAAAACTAACGGCGAATAAAATGATATTGTAGGATTATGTTCACAAAAACTGGAAGTGCTGAGCCATATAGTTTCAGAGAAATTATAACTTAAAAACTAAGATTTTTCTTGAAACTGTAAAGTGGTGGGGACGAGTAACGATGATGTGGCAACAGTGCGCACAGCTGATTTAGCCCTCTCCTGTGACTATGGGACTCAGTAGTACTTTTGCTACCGGAGAGGGGATAGCCAGTGGCATGGCGCGGCAGCCCCCACTACGGCACGTAGTGGCAGGCACATAGCGGTATTCTAAGGAGAGAGAAGCACTGTTGCCACGATTATCGGGCCAGGCAGTCTATATGTGTGAGATACATTTATACACAGGAGGTCTCTGTGTAGCAAGGAGCTCAGAGTACAGAGTTACTCAAAAGTTTCGTTCGTGCGTAATACAGTTTGTGATCAGTTGTACTAAGTCCTGAAGCAAAAAATTTGAATACGACTGTCACCATTGAAATACCTTAACCGAGATGTTGTTTTGGCTCGCTTATGCACACGGTCACTTGAGGGAAATGCTATTAAAGATGCTCTAGCTGACAGTTTCATACAACATCTGAATAAGACCCGAACAGAAACTGTTTCCACCAGGACAATCAGAAGAAGAAAACGAGTCAATTTGCCACCAGGCAGAAGTATCACCGCTGCTGATCTGCAGGATCCTGGAAATGATGCTCCTGATCCAGCGGTACCGAGCTGTTCAACTAACGGCGGAACAACAAGGAAGAATGCTGACAGTAGCTCAGATGAGGACAGCGTTGAATACCAGGAAAGCGGAGATAGTCCAGAAGAATTGTCCGATGATGAAGTGGATCAAGACCAAGAACATATAAGAGGTAACAGCTTCTCTAAAAAGGATAAAAGTGTCGGAAATTTCGTTTTGGTCAAATACGAAGGAAAAATGTATCCTGGTGAAATTATGAGCACGACAAAGGAAGGGGCAATCATTAATGCCATGACAC
The DNA here is from genome assembly GCA_963678675.1 of Xiphydria camelus. Lineage (NCBI taxonomy): Eukaryota > Metazoa > Arthropoda > Insecta > Hymenoptera > Xiphydriidae > Xiphydria > Xiphydria camelus. The sequence goes on from OY783191.1 coordinate 20,745,958, forward strand.
CCTTCGGAAAACAATGGAAATGGCCATTGAATAGAGATGAAATTTTCTATCAAAACGAGAAAATCGTTATGAAAATTGAAGCACCACGAAAGCGAGGAAGAAGAGAAATTTTGGATGTTCCAGAAATCAGCTGTACTTAATAAACCTTAATTTTGGCCTTATTTTACAAGTTCTTTACGTTTTGTGATACCTATGTAAGAATTTTTTAATGTTCGTTAAGAGCTAGTAATTTAGTAGAAAACATGTTTTTGTATTGATGAAATAAAGACTTTATTTTGCATTGTCGAAAAGTGCGTAATTTTATCCTCTGATGACTTTTTACAACTTTAAAACTCTATATGTTGTTTCTAAACATCAGCCACAGATAATACTTTGTCATAACGCTACTTTAAACGCAACAGAATACATAATTTTACAATGTCACAAAGTAACCCCACTCCCGGGGTTAAATTGTGATGCATACTTTAATTGTTTTCTTTCAAAACTGACGATCTGACTTTAAACTTTTTAACGTTATATGAAAGAGGAAGGTTTAAACTCATGACTGGTAATTTTTGTTTTAAAATTTAAGCGATAATATTATTTCTAGGAACAAAAAACCCAAAAATTGTCACAAAGTATCCCCACTTTACGGTATCCAGTTATTTGCACTTCTAATGCTTTGTATTTACATAAGAGCTGCAGCCCAAACATATGTATTTGTGGAAAAATTCCTCACAACCAATATGTGAGCCTCTGAACTTTCTCCAATTTGGCTATGAAAGACGAAATGGACAGCTCCACCCTGTGCAAATGACAAAACCGCCTTTGCCAAATTCTTGAACCCTTACTTGCCACACTTCTATAGAATCACGTACTTGCCACACTGGGGTTGATTTACACCCCAGCGAGAAAAATTGTTATAACAAACAAATTATGGCATATTTGTACCTGAAAATTTTATCAGCTCTTCTTAAGAGCGTACTTTAAAAGACCGTGTAACTTGTATAGTCAGAACTTAAAATTAAGTATGCGAAAAAAATAAAATATAAAAGTTACACGGTCCTTTAAAGTACGCTCTTAAGGTATTTCAATGGTGACAGTCGTATTCAAATTTTTTGCTTCAGGACTTAGTACAACTGATCACAAACTGTATTACGCACGAACGAAACTTTTGAGTAACTCTGTACTCTGAGCTCTTTGCTACACAGAGACCTCCTGTGTACAAATGTACCTCACACATATACATTGCCTCGCCCGTTAATCGTGGCAAAAGTGCTTCTCTCTCCTTAGAATACCGCTATGTGCCTGCCACTACGTGCCGTAGTGGGGGCTGCCTTGCCATGCCACTGGCTATCCCCTCTCCGGTAGCAAAAGTACTACTGAGTCTTATAGTCACAGGAGAGGGCTAAATCAGCTGTGCGCACTGTTGCCACATCATCGTTACTCGTCTCCACCACTTTGCAGTTTCAAGAAAAATCTCAGTTTTTAAGTTATAATTTCTCTGAAACTATATGGCTCAGCACTTCCAGTTTTTGTGAACATAATCCTACAATATCATTTTATTCGCCGTTAGTTTTTCTTTAACATTGTAAGATTGGTTCTGTAGTTATAGCTCAAAACGTCACTGAGGTACCGTCTTTCTACATGTTAGCCATTGAAAGTCAGTGTAAAAAATGCTACTTTGAATTAACATTTTCTTTTAAACTACATGGCTCAGCCTTTTGAAATTTTGGGAATCGATGGGTAATATTTCAGTCTTTTGATTGGCAAAATTTCATGAGATTCGTAAGAAAAACGCAAAACCATGGAAATACCTTAAGAAGAGCTGATAAAATTTTCAAGTACAAATATACAATAATTTATTTGTTACAACAATTCTTCTCGCTGGGGTGTAAATCAACTCCAATGTGGCGAGTACGAATTTTACCATGGGGTTCTTTCGAACCCCAGTGTGGCAAGTAAGGGTTAATCAGGCCTTGCAAATGTAATGCTGATTGCAAAACAATGTCCTGTAATTGTAAAAAAGCAACGCGTTAATTGTATCTCTCTTTGCAAATGCATCCACAACCATTGTCAAAACTTACCTACGTAATTGTACAATTTTGTTAGTTTTCGATAATAATTAATTATATAAACCACTTATTCCTTTTTCATTAATAAATAAATTTGTATTGTATTATGATGACGCCGTTTTTAATTTCATACCTTACCCAAACAACCTTTTAATAGTCAAGAACGACGTTTTTTTCACAGCTACAGCAACGGAATCGAAAACTCCTATTAAATGGCCGATACAAATAAATGGACCATAATTCCGTCTGGCAACCTCCACGATGTCATTCTTTAAGTCTTTCTGAACTCAAATCATCAATCAGAATGAGGTCAGCGATTTTTTCATACTCAATGTCTCTCAGCTCCTGCACTATTCCGCATTCCGCATTCCGCAAGTCTTCCACGTCCATTTGAACCCAGACTAACGGTGTTTCCACACTTCGCAAGCCTTCCACACCCATCTGAACCTCGCTTAAGGAGGACTCATGCTCCTTCAGGTAATCGAAGGAAGCGGCATTCGGTCGTGAACCAGCGTGCATATCAGATCGTGATCCGAGAGTTCCATCGAGAGTTGCTTAAAGACTCATCGTTCAGCCGTATCCAGTCTACCGTGTCAAATATAGTGTACAAGTCAGAAGTGGGATATCACGTGCCAAGTGTAGATCCGAACTAATTACACAGGCCTGCCTTTCAATACATTATAACATGTGAATTGAATTTTTCAACTGATGTTGGGCATTTAAGTGATGCTGATTTCAAATCCGGTTTTAGTTTTTTTCAATCACATAAGGTTTTTAAACAAAATCACTACGTGAACAGGTGGGGTATCCGCGCGCTTCTAGTGCCGCTGCATATCTTGCCGGCGGAACGTGTTTTGACAGATTCGAATACAGTTTCGTTGATCACGTGAACGCGGCGTGAATTTGTTTTGGTCGTGTCTATCTTGGGAATAAATAGACGTTAGACAGACAACATCTGTTTGAATCTCATATCGACACTAAATTACATCGCGTTCAAGGCATTGTTATAAAGCGAGTGTATCAAAACGGGGAATCCCCGACTTGTCCGGTTCCTTCTGGTAAGTCCCCAATAGATGTGAAATTTAAAACGAAATTTTAAGGCGTATTTCACAGTTTCCGGACAAAAAGAAGGAATTTAATTTAATTTGCTTGGAATATTTAAAAATAATACCTAAATATTGGTTTGCAAAAAAAAACGTTACGTATTAGAAGCAAAATTGGGTTAGCTCAGTTCATTATAAGTCCTAATTAGGTGAAAAAAATGAAAATAGCTTGATCACAATTTTTTCGCAGGCCTGTGTTATTAAGAACTATCTAAGAGTAGTGTAGAACTGTACAGAGTCTCCACGTATGTTGTTGACATAGGACGATATGGCACGTAGCGTCTTGTAGACAGTAGGCTGTATGCTATTGGTCAGAGATGCAAGGACGACGAACACTTGGCTCTATCTATCGCCGGCAGACGTCAATCGTCGCGAGAGAATTTCTCTAGAGCGTAAAAACCTAGCAGACGAGAAAGTATGGCAGGTGACGGGTACGCGTCTTTACAAAGTGGAATTTGTCGGAGTAATTGTATTTTTTGGAAATAAAACGTGGTTTTCAAAGTTAATAAAATATTTCCATTCGTGAAACGATTTCCCTCGCGTTTATTTCGATCCTCGGACGCGCTTGTTAATAAAAAGTAAAAATTCAGTTAAATCGAAGTAATGAAGGAAGGGTGATAAGGGGCCATCCATATATTACGTAAGATATTTTGGCCTCTTTTTGACCCCCCCTCCCCCCAGTGTAAGATACTGTAAGATTCCAGATGACCCCCCCCCCCCCTAAATCTTACGTAAGACGTAACTTTTTTTAAGTCACTTTTGAGCTTGCCGTTTATATTGCTTTCAAATATCAGATGAATATTAGGAAGAGATTGACTATATTTCGAGACGGTCCTGCTAAACAATAGCATCATACGTAGTCAGAACGAGGATGCTGTACATAGGAGCTGTCTAAATAGACTCTTCATTATTCGCTATTCTCTAATCGTGTATCAACAGCGTCTTTTATCCGAGTGGAAGCCCAACATGATTGATGTAAAGTTTATAGTCTACTACGGTATATTTCTTTATGCACTTCATCCTCGTTCTAACTCTTCGTATCAACGGAAAACATTAGAAAACATATATTTACTCAGTTCAAGTAACTTCATTTTTAAACTTCGTTTAATAAAATATATCCTCAGTAGAGACGTCCTGCTCCTCAACCCACTCGACGTCCTCCACTCCCGTTTCACTATCTCGGAAGATGCACATAAACTCCCGATCACGACGCAGTGCCACTCGTGCAGGTCGTCTCTTCTCTGTTTGATCCTGGGTTTTGCACATTCTTTTGTCTATTGTTACTGCTTTATTTGATGCAAAGTACAGAGCTTCTTTCAATCTGTATTGAGTGATATGATAGCATTTTTGGCTAGGAATTTCTCACGTAAGATGAGATCTAGACCAGCCCCCCCACCCGCCCTATTGTAAGACACTGTAAGAAATATTCACACCCCCCCTCCCCCTGAAACGACTTACGTAATATATGGATGGCCCCTAACACATACCCGTGACCCGCCATATTTTCTCGTCTGCTAGGTTTTTACGCCCTAGGGAACTTCTCTCGTGACTATTGACGTCTGCCGGCGATAGACAGAGCCGATCGTTCATCGTCCATGCATCTCCGACCAATAGCGTACAGCCTACAGTCTACAAAACGCTACGTGCCATATCGACCTATGTCAACAACATACGTGGAGACCCTGTATGTCTTCCCCGAGGCAGCGATCATCGATTGACGGAATGTCAAGAAATGCAGGCGGACGCAGACGCGATCGATACAAGCGGACCAAAAGGTCCTACAGTGGTCACCGCAATCGATCCAAGGAGTCTCGAGATTGCAGGCAGCAGAAGTATACACGTCGTTCTAGAGACAATGATTCTCCTCCAGACGTAGAAGTCACCACCGATCCCGGTCTCCATCACGTAGACATCGTCATTTCAGCAGAGATCGACGCGATGTATCAGAGACGAGGCAAAAGCGTAGAAAACAGTCCTAGAACGAAGGGTGAATCCGATTTTGTGAGGTTAACAGAGGTGCTTTCACAGATTGTGCAGAAAAATTCAAATAGATCAAATCGATTTATCCTTCCTTCTATCCTTCTAGAAGAAGGAGAAGAAGGAGAAGGAGTAGAAGGAGAAGAAGGAGAAGAAGAAGGAGAATAAGGAGAAGAAGAAGGAGAAAAAGGAGAAGAAGAAGAAGGAGACGCAAAAACAGAAGAAGGAGAAGAAGGAGGAGGAGGAGAAGGAGAAGCAGAAGCAGAAGGAGGAGAAGGAGAAGAAGAACGTATTGAACGGAGAATACAGCAACGACGTGATGTTGCTGCAAAAGCTTGGGGGAGCGCCGCGACAGCGGCGCAGGGGCGATAGCTCCCCCGTGGGTTGACGAGCGAAGCGAGTAGGGGGCGGAGCCCCCTAGTAAATGAAAAAATTTTATACGCTCTCTATATTTTATTATTTCAAAAGGTCGTATACCCAGCGAATATTGTCACTGTGAAGTTTTTTGTGTCTCCTGTAAAATTTACTGTTTCGGGGATACGACCTATTGCGCCTAAGCCATCGATATATCTTTCATTCAATGTCTGACAACAGAAAGTGTCCGGCTAACCGGTGCTTTCACCCTATTGCGGAAAAAATTTAGAGAATTTCAAAACGAAACGATTGATTTTTATCTCATTTTGTTACGATGAATAATTCTCGATATATAGCATTTTGTACATAAATACGCGCCGTAGCGCCCGCGCGCTGTTGTAAACAGATGCCTCTAACTTCACTAAAAATTGATATTTTTCGATGATTTTTGTTTTGTTTTAAAGGTAATGAAATATTGCAATCATCAGAAACAAAAACTCGGACACTTGTAAAGAAAAGTAGACAACAAAGTTGATTTTCTCGGCCCGTCTACTGTACTAGAAGGCGCGCAAGCGAACCGTTCACGCACGAAGTGACGTCACGACGCGGCATTTTCAAGTGGGCGGAGTTTATCGCAACTTTATCAATCTTTTACGGCTTAATTTCGCGTCAGAAAAAAATAATAAAAAACACGTCCCAACTTTTTTTACGTGCTCAATCCATTTATATTGTAAAAAAAATATGGGCAAGTTCCCCATTTCCAAAGACAGTACACTTTATTTGTGTTCGACTGTTTTACGAAGAAATAAGCGCAGCCTCGTTCTGACGCCAGAAGCGAAGGGATGGAATAAAGGCCAAATGGGTTATAAAAGAGGCGAGTCTAGTTCTTACCTGGTCCCTCACATAGAGAATATTTAAATTTATCAATCACGGTAACTCAAGGTTGGAGCTGTAGAAAGAGGCAATAGAAAAATTTAATTCGACTGTCAAGGAAGGATTAATGATTTTGAATAAAAATAAGATACGACAGAAAATAAATACGACTCGTGCCAAGTAGAAAATAAAAGTGCTTGCAATTCCAGCAACCACAATGTACAGTACATACAGTAGAATGCCCCTAAAGTATCCATGGATGGGCAACTTTTCAGGGATTGACGTCTAGAGGCGTGGCTAGGGGTGAAATGTAGGGCTGAATGCTTTCTTTAATATAATAAACCGTAACTCTATAATCGTATAAACTATTAAAAAAACACGTTAGATATAGTGCAATTTTTATTCATTACAACGCTTAACATGTACGCATTAAGGTGTAATGCCCTGTATCTCAATTAAGTCTAACTTTATTTACATAACAGAACAATTTTGAGGCGGTTCAACGCCAGGCGGCAGCGAAGGCATGATAGGATTTCCTTCGGGATCGAATTGAAAAAGAGCAGGTTGCTCACCCACGAGCTCATCTGGTGGCTGTCCGCATGTCTGCATTTCTTGCATAAGTGATAATATCGTCTCGAAGCGCCGCTTCCTTACATCTTCTGCGTCATATTCATTCTCCCGCTCTAATTCCGTACAAACCTATATTTAGAAAATAAAAGTAGAGTATTTTCGTTGCAAAGCGAATATGAACCAGTACGGGTAAGAAATGATACTGTGACCCGTAGTATTAAAATATCCTACAATGGTGTGCATAAATGAAGTAAGACCCATCGGCAGAATAAATCATTCATCGAATAATTTTCCAATGACAATACTGATAACAATGCTCTTTTATCTTATTAGATTTATAAAGCATTCAAGTTTGTAAGTTGAGAGTATTCATGTTCTAAATTATGCTCCCTGGCAAATTACACAAGTTAACAAAAAATCATCAGAATTAAAACCAAGCGGATTTTGTAGATCTTGAGTCGTTGACTTCATATCTTCTTTCCATTTTACTCTATCACGTCACGATTTTGAGAAAAATTTAATGAGTCATACAAATCGTATTTTAGGGCTTTTCCTATTTTATTTTTTTCAAAAATTTGACATGCTATCCTCACGTTGCTTCTATAAGCAACCTGACCTATGTCAACCTATGTTCAGATTCAGCGTCAAGAAGTCTACAAAAAGCATCGATTGCCTTTCGTGACGCAATACATCTGAAACAAATATGGGCTAGATTTTGTCGAGGTGTGCATGACGCTACTAATATGTGATGAGCGCTTGTTTTTTCTGAAAAACTTGTATCAAATACTTTGTGTTTACAGATTTGAGTTCAGCATACCAAAATTAATAATAATCACTGATTGTATTTCGTAATGCAACCAAGTTCAAAAAAATATTAGCCCAGTAACTTAAGGCGGAAAATAGGGGGTTACTTCTCAAAAATTCGCAGCACAAGTTGGATTTTTGCATACACCTTCATTGAAGCATTATAAATAACGTGTAAAAAGTCCCCATCGATATCGTGTACGCTTCAAAAGTTATACGGGGGTCAAAGGTCAACTAATTGGTTTTTCGTTATTATCTCGTTTGCGATTGGTCGGACGATAATTTTTGTGGTTACAAAAGTTGTAGATAAAAAAATACTCTATAAGAAAGGTTCTTTACATTTTGCTTGACTGCACAGAGTCAACGTGATGAAATAGTGCTTCAATAGTCATACATTCGTTTCCCCACCACCTTCGAGGTAGAATGTAAGGCGCGTTTTTTCTTTTCTCAATTTGCTCATTAGCTTCTTTTCCGCAAAAAAAGCATAATTTTTTAAAATCAAAAGTACTTACACGTAATTTCCGTGGAGATCTCTGTGATGTACTAGCCTTGGCTTCATCTTGCTGTCTTTTGAATGCCGCAATGGTACTCTTTCGATCTAGGTATAGTCTTTGCGACAGTCAATATGGATAGTCACACAATTTACATTATTTAAATATTCAAGGTGTCCATCATTTCTGTCGACGCTAGCATTTCTCACAGTTCCACCGTTCCACAATAACCACGGTATCGCCAACCGAAAGGGATTTACCAGAAATAAAGCAACCATTCGCCATTCGAATAATTGTTCTACACTACACCCGAAACAAAACGTCCGACGTCGCCTATAAATTGCTGTTGTGACTGATATGAAGGAAGGATGTAACTGAAGGAAGGATCGATCCGGTTAGAGAGTTGCAAAGGAATCATATATTCGAGGAGCGAAATGATTACACGAAAGTACGGATTCAAAATCCTAAGCAAACGTGAGAGTGATCGCCGATTCGATCTGCACTGCTGAATATCTCAGGTCAAGACTTCGACGGAGACTCGAGCTCAAAAAAGGATGTGTACGAGTTGCCGATTTCGAAGAGATTGATAAAGAGACGCGGCTCGCAAGGCGGAGGTACGCTTCGGCATGGGTGGTTTTTTTCCATTCCGCGAAAGGAGAGAAAAGTTCCGAGAAAATGTGAAAATAGGAAAAAAAAAGGCGTGAGAAAGCCTTCCGAGAGACACACAGATGTGTCAACGTTCCGTGGCGCGGTTCAAGGACACGCGGGCGTGCATAAAAAAGGCTGAATTTATGATAGGTCGACGCTGGACAGTAACGGAGGAAAAGGGTGCCCATGCTCTCCCGCGAGTCTGGTGAAAGTTGGGAAAGGATCGAAGAGCCGATTAGTCATCTATTGAATTCGTCATTTCTCCTCCTTACAAGGCTGAATTAACGTTCGAATTATAACGGAATCGATTAATGAGGTTCTACAAAAGACGGACTTTTTCGAACACCGTTAGGTAATCAATTTTTCCGGGACAAGTGCGGGACCATGATATTCGCGACCTACGTTCATCAAATTGTACTCCTTTGCCAATGGCGAGATTAACTCCAGGTCGGCGAGGTATTTATAATCGATTCTTAAGATAATACTTCTGTTGCCTGTAGTAGTTTAAAATTAATTTAACTTAATTTTCATTAGGTAATAAGCAGACGTGTAGCTATTCTTGGGGATGTTTGGCCTGATTATTACCTAATGAAAGTTAAGTTAAATTAATTTATAATCGATGCTATTAAAAAGAACGAGCCGACCTTCAGATTTTTGTCTATCGTGCGACGGAATACTTGCTTTATAATATGTGACAGACGATCCCTACTGCGCCTCGAGATTGTTGACTTTGACGCTTTATGACTCATCTGCTATTGCAGCACTATTTCATCACGTTGGCTCTTTGTGCGGCGTATAACGTGGAAACGGTAACTCCTACGTGGAAAATGTAAAGAACCTTTTTTGTAGAATATTTTTTTATCTATAACTCTTGTAACCACAAAAATTATTATCCGCGACCAATCGCAAGCGAGATAATAACGAAAAAACAATTTTTTGACCTTTGACCCCCGTATAACTTTTGAAGCGTACAATCGATGGGGACTTTTTACACGTTATTTATAATGCTTCAATGAAGGTGTATGCAAAAATCCAACTTGCTGCGAATTTTTGAGAAGTGAAACTAAAGTTACTGGGCTATATACCAAATTTCAACGCGCCACGTATAACTCCTTGAAATCTGATGCAAATTTTTTCAAAATTTTGTGTAGCACCACAAAAATACAATAAACGGCCATTATAAGTTTTTAAAAACTTAATGCGAATTCGTGGGCAAAATATAGGTTGCACGTTTAATCCTTGGTTGGAGGGGCTGGCGCACTGAGTGCGCCAAAAATGCACTTATTTTGTTATAAAAGGTGGGAAGCTTGACCTGTGCGGCCCCCCTCCTCAATACCCTCCTACAAACTTTCCCCCTACAAGATGCAATCGCATGCATCGTTCAATTTAATTCGTGTCCATGACTAGAGCGGTTTTGTCGTGGCCAAGTGTTGTTTGGCGTGTACGGTTGAAAGCTCCGCAAGCGCTATTAGTCATAGAAAGCCCAGACGGAATAATTCTAATAAATTTTACATATAATCCATATGTGGTTTTGGTCATATATGGATTATACAGACTGTCCCTTTCAATACACGACAGCGTGGCGGGTTGCATATCGGTTATCCGCCTTGCGCCAGACACAGGCGCCACAGGCGCATGGCCCCTGCAGCGGATCGGAGGCGTCAACCGATATAGTAGGGGAGCCCAATAGGGGATTTTGGGATTTACTCAAGCGCGTCAGAATATCATATGGGGGGATACCTTGCACCCTGTTGAGCACCTCCACTATATATCAGCCCTTTATATAGGGCCGCGCATCTAGGGCAGCCGATCAGAATTGTAAAAAAAATCGATCGTCAGAAATACTCGAGCGCGTCAGATTAAGGTAAGGTGGGTTAATTACATGCTGAAAAGTGTACATTTCAATAATCTGACGATTTGAGCGTGACGTAAGGGAGTAGGAGGGTTACAAACTTGCAAAAAAAAACGTGACCTGGACATTCTCGAGCGCGGTCGAATGTTGATTTATTTTGAAGGAAATAATTCAAGGATAACGGAAAAAAATATAATCTACCGATTTCCACAAGCCGAAGTAACAAAAATCGTCAATAAAGTCAGCGCAAGGCAACGTGCCCGATGACGCACATGGTGCCGCCATTTTTCCACCATCTCGCCATGCAAATTTTGACATAAGCTTAGAAAAAGTGATTTTAAGTGTATATAACAAAAGACTTGAATGTCGGACGTGGCCGTCATATTATATTTATACATAATCGGTATATAGGATTATCGTATGGATATTACTTTCCGAGAAAGATACGGGACTGTTCCGTCACGCGATAGATGCAATTCTGAATATCCGTTCGTACCGTTCTAATCGTATCGCAATCATAAATATCTCGTGAACCTAAAGTTAATCTCGCCATCAGCGAAGCGGTATATTCCGGCGAATCCAGGCTGCTAATGAGCTCACTGTCCCGCACCTTTCTTAACACTTTCACTGCTCACTTTTTCAGGAAGCCTTACCTAGGAGCGGCCGTACTATCCCCCATTTTACAATAAGTTGTAAAAAAAAAATCAGAAACGGATACACTTTCTTAACGTCCCGATACCTTTACTATATGCTCGCAAAAGCACGTCCGCCTTCGAGCAGTCACTAGCTCCGACTGGCTATGTAATCTGAGTGTTTGTTTATGTCACGGATCCGTGCCACGCGCATTGCTTAGGCTCGGTGTGGCACGGATTCGTGCCATGAGCAGTGAAAGTGTTAAAAGGGTTAATTACTAGACGAGTAGTAATGAACTGTTTCCCGCAATACCGATTCTGATAAATACCGCTATACTTAGAATGCTAAGTCAGCTTCCAGGTTCGTTATGACACCATTTTTTTAGCCAATCAGAGCACCCCGCATAGATCATGCTATCTACAGCGTAATTCTCATTCAGCCAATCAGGGCGTACTGCATCACCCACGCTATCCCCACTATCTGTTAGTTGTAAGATATATAAACCGCAACCGAATGCACGATATGCATTCTGTGTAATCAAGTGATCAGTGCCTCTTCATCCATCAGTGTATCTCTACAGTCGTGAGTCTTCTTTCGTAATCAGTGTGCATCGAACCGATTAATAATCTCGTGTTTCCAAGTTATAATTTCGTACGATTTCTGTGTATCCTTTTCGTTCAGTGAATGTATGACTTTCTTGTGATATCTAAACCGGACCGATTCTTTTCTTTAAAAAAATTATTTTTAACATTTTTATTTTGTAACTATTTTTATCTGAATATATAAGGTAAATGTACGAGTAGTTGACACCGTACTAGTAGGTAGTTGATAAATTCCCTTTTTCAAATCGTCAGATTACGACAATCCCTCCAAATAATCGTCAGATTATGGGTCAGCACATCTAGGACACCAAGCTGAACCATCTGTATGATAATCTGACGCGCTCGAGTATTTCAAAATGGCGATTTTTTTTTGCATTTTCAAAAAGCCGCCAAGAGCTTGCGTCACTTCCGAATCGTCAGTCTTTTGAATGGGAGCTTCTTTCGGGTTCACTTAACATCCCCTCTGAACATCTGACGCGCTCGAATAACTTTTTTTTTTCGCATTTTCTACCCTTCCATACGGCCACTCCCACCATGCAAACCGGCAGATTAACATACCTTCGTTATCAGAGACACATGGGGCATATACACTATCAATATCTGACGCGCTCGAGTATTTCCACGTGACTGTTTTTTTTACATTTTTGAAAACCTGTAGACGCTTCCCCCACCGCTGAAAGAGTATACATCATATAACCTTTTTTTCTTTCTACCACTTAATCTTCAAAATCCAATAGGTCCCCAAGACGCTCGAGTAAATCCCCATTTAGCATCGTGGGCTCCCCTACTAATATGCAACCCGCCACGCTGGCGTGTATAGCGGGGGACAGTTTGTCTAATATATTATTTACATATTAACCATATAAGAACTATATATGGAACGCGTGCCGCCCCTCCGAATTTGTCCTGTTTATTTGGCGTGCTCGGCACGCCGCTCCTCTAAAAATGTCGAGGAAAAGTGAAAAAGAAATTATCCATCCTGACAACTATCAAGCGGTGTTACAAGAACTTTAGGATGAGGATGACACCGTAGTTCGTGAGACTGCTTCGAATGTGGATGTGAGTGAAGTAATCCAGCAATCTGATCATGATAGAAAACCTGATTTTCATCTCATTTTTCTTTAGAATGTACATCATTCTCATTCTCACATTTTTTACATGCCTCAATAAAGAAAATATAAAATAATCCTGATGTGTACAGCAGTCAAGTTGTGAACATTTCATTTTTATGGGTTATTAAAAGTTTTGATACATATACCGTGGAAGGCCCACTTACTGAACACTTGAGGAGGAAAGAATGTTGAAAGTACTGTCATAATAAATTTTTCAGTTGAATTTCAATTCTGATTGATACATCAGTTAATTTAATGTTCCCTCTGTTATATGAAATAATTGATATTGAATTTTAATGAGAAAAATATAATTAATGAATTTAACAAAATACATATTCCCTTGCAGTAGTTTCTGAACACTTTAAAATGTATTGTAGTAGAAACTGAACACCAGGTGTGGTAGTTCCTGAATAGTTGAATCTCTGGAGGAAAAATTTGTATTTTATGCAATTAGGAAGAGAAATTAGTAAAAACACATTTGTTTAATTCCAAAATATAACCCCTTTTTATGGAGTAACATGAATATAAATAATTAATGACTTAATCACTCTTCTGGTTTACGCTTTTTTGGTGTCAATGGTACTTTTTCTTTACTTGCAGTCATTGCTCTAGTCCCATTTTCTTCACTCATCGCAAACAAACCATCATCTAATAATTCTTTTCAGATTTTGTTTTGAAACACTTCCCAATGAAATTCCAAACTTAACTTCGGTAGGAGCTTTTTGCAACTTACCTTTTGTATATTTTTCCACGTGTCATTTTTTCATTTTACTCCTAGGAGAAATAAATGTGTGAAAATAGGAAAATGGATTTTAAAAAAAGAAGATATTTCAGAAGTCTCAAAGTATAACTAAAGAAATTTGGATAAAATATGAAGATAGCTTTACTGAAAAAAATGTGTTCAGAAAGTGCAACATAACCTCACTAGCGTGGCCCACTAACTGAAATGGAATTTCCTCTGTTGAATCCATTATTTCTTCACTTTTAATTAATTTCCATCGATGCTGTAGTCAATTACGTATTCGCACATGTATCTTAAAGTAGAATTAATACTTACATGATTAAAATTATGCTATTAGAAGCACTGACAATTTTTCACGCCACGAGCGGTCGGGTGGTGGAATCTCACTTATAACCGTCAAAAGTGTGAGTTCGCCATTTTAAATCATTTAATTTTAAGTATTTTTATATTTCGAAGATTGGCAATGCGGGGGGATAGATAGAAGAATAAACACAGATTAAGGACAAAATATTTCCCTAATATTTAGGAACTTTTCGATTTGAAAAATGAGAAATACTATGAAAGTGTCAGTAACTCCTGCCTGTTCAGTAAGTGGGCCTACCACGGTGTACATGTGTATACATTTTTTAAATCTCTTCGAAATTTCTTTCTGAAAGGTTCCTCAAGGTATAAATGCCAGGAAACAAAAAGAGCAGGTAAAATTTTGAGGTTCAAGGTGGAAAAACGACGTGGCGCACTGAGTGCGCCGCCCCTCCAGAATTGTTCCGTACGACAGCCCCTCCAACCGAGGGTTAAGAAAAGCGATGTTACAAAGCACCCTGAATTGCGATTTTTACTAATTCAATCATGCTCCCGGCGTCACGGATTCTGTCACTGGTGACTTTTTAAAATGTCATTTTTAAACATATTAGCCAATAAATAATTAATTATCATGCTCTCGTTAGCTACGGCGGCATTTGACCTGATTAGTGAAAGCATGAGAATTGATTAATCCTTGATTAGTAGTATGTTTAAAAATAAGATTTTAAAGTCACCAGCGACAGCTATCCTCACGTTGCCTAACCTAGATATTATAAGCAACGTGAGGATAGCGTGACTGTCTCACTACAGCTCTAAAGGTTCTTCTACATTCAAACAGTACATGGCTGTCGCTGTCGTAAGTCGTTGTCAGAGTCAAAACGGAGAAGCCAATCAAAATTTATATTTCACCTATAATCATATGCGAAAAATTATCAGATCGATCGAGAGTTTTTCGGAAGCTGTCGGTACGGAAATGACGTTTGCTGGAAAGAAACAGGGGCATTTTCCAACTTTTTGCGTAGAAACATAATAACGAATCGTACATTGAAAACTGCCCTTACGAAAAAAAACACAAAAAATTGGAGGTAAACCCTGAAAAATACCCCCAAAAATAACCCTAAATAAACCCTGGAATTAGGTATAAATCGGTACCCCCAATTCTCGATCCACCCCCAATTCGCGGTTATAATTCATATTGTATACTATAGAATTGTGGTTAAAAAATTATTTTAGAGCACTACATAATATTTGGCATTAACATATTGCTCTAATATTAAAGAAATAAAAAAAAAAGTTCCCACGGGACTTGAACCTACAACCTATGGACTTAGGAGCTAGTCTTTTCCACCTCAGTTACCAGCGCTTCTTATTAATCTTAATTATTATTTTACTATATAAGAACCCTCCATATGTTGAAATTTTTAATAAAATTTAACTCCGTCGATATACCGAGAGAAATAATTACTCATTAAATTAATTATTTTTCAACGAAGATTTTTTACCGACATATGGGTGATTCTACAAAAAGTGGGTAACTCGATGTCATCAGTCAGTTGATACATTTTAAAACATTTTGTAAATATTTTAATGTATTATAAAAGAGTAAAAACCCCTTTATTTGTTCACCCAATTTCTATTATTTCCTCTTGAAGCAAATTTGTGAAATAAAACAATAAATCCTCAAAACGTCAGTTCTTTGGCGTGTCACAATCCCAAAAACACGCAATCAAGTATCTGTATACTACTATATAACCACTTTTTTGTAAATGTTATTATTTCACTACAATTCATAATATATTTGATAATGGATAATGCAACTTTCGCCATAACATCCTCAGATCATTATTTTTTTTAAATTAGGAAACTTTGTCATAAGTTCCATTCGTCAGTCCGTTGTGCGATACTCAAATTTAAAATTCCTGTAAAATATCGCCAACTCACTGTTGAATCCTATACGATTTTTAATGTTGATACTTAAGTGAGCTGTAGATAGCGCCACTTGTACGGCAGCCATTACGACGATAGTGCTAAAAGCGAGGTAAGCGTGTGTACATGTGCCGATCCAGTCAAAATGTCAGTACTGTGGCGAGTTTCTATTTTCTTAAATACCTATATTTTGTTTTAATTTATACGTAGTTGATTATGATTTATTAAAATGTAGCATCCCACTAATTGAAAATATCGATAGAAATATCAGTTTTAGTTATAACCTCAAACGTATATCTATTTCATCAGTACTTTGGCGTCAGTCCCATGTCTGGTAATTGCGCCAGAGGAGTAACGAGTTTCCAGGGTACTGATGGTTTTTACTTAAAATCTTCTTTATTTTAAATGTTACAGTTTGTAAGCATTAGTATTATTAATTTCAGACTAATACATCATGCCGCCACCTAAAAAAAAAGAAAAATTATCTCGGGAAGATGTGTTGAAAAAAAAGAGAAGCCGAAAAGGCTCGTTCGGCCAGAATTAAGTGACCCTGTTAAATTTGCTGAATATGAAGAAAAACAAAGGTATTTAAAAAAAAAGAAGAGAGTAATTGATAAGTAGTAAACAAAAAAATATCTTAGTTTTTGTTTTAAATTTTTAAAAATTGTTTACTAGTGAACTAATACTAATCATCTACTAGTGAGTAATGACAAAAATCAAGAGTGTAAGAAAATTAAGTATTAAAAATGTCAAGACTGTTTTAAAGACTGAGGCATCCTTAAATTATTATATTGTTAACGATAATCTTAAGTTACTCATGTGATTTAAATCTTAAGATATGTGCCATTATTAGATTTTAAGAAATTTGATACAAAAAATGCTTAAAATGACAATAAATCTTATGTACTTCTTATAAAATTGTGTATTTAATCAGTACTCTGTTATCCTCGTCAGTCCCCTGGTAGTCAAATTTAAAAAAATGGAAATATCTTAAAAACTACTACAAAAAGTGACTGGCCCGATCTAGGTTAGTATATTAATTAGATTACCTATCTAAAATACCGAAAGACGTAGCTATTTAACTTAAAAACTATAATAAACAAAATACCCCTTAAAGTTACCCAACTTTTGTAGAATCACCCATATATTTTTAGTTCAAGTAAAAATTGATGTGTCAAGAAATTTTTCCCTTCACTGAAGAGCTGTAGAAACTTGAATACATATTTGCATTGAGAAAGTATATATCATTTTCCTTACTCGCATTTATAATTACATTGGCTTGTTTACCCTTGAAAATAACAATTGTTAGTTTGCGAAAGAATTTTTTCTGCATGAGTAATTATTTGTCTCAATGTATTCCGACATTTGAGTGTTATTCTAAATCTATTTCGAGGTAACCCCGACATTTAGGTGTTACCCCGAATCTGTTTCGAGGTAACCCCTACATGTGGGTATTACTTCGACTCTGTTTCGAGGTAACCCCGACATTTAGGTGTTACCCGGAATCTGTTTCGAGGTAACCCCGATATTTGGATATTACTCCGAATCTGTTTCGACGTAACCTCGATATTTGGGTGTTACACCGAACCTTTTTCGGGATACACCCCGAATTTTAGTTTTCCCCGAAAATTGGCGGTTTACCCCTAAGATTGGGTGGTTTTTTCATGAGGGTGATGCGTTCGAAACTCGTTGGCACATTTCTCTGTTGTTTCTATGCAAAAAAAGTGAAAGATGTTCATTTCCGATAAATGTCATTCCCGTTCTGACAGCTCCCGAGAAACTCTCGATCGATCTGACCATCTTTCGCTCGTCATCATAGGATCATTGGTGGAATACAATTTCTGATCAACTTTCCCGTTCCGATTCCAACAACGCTTTACGGCAGCGACAGCCGCGTAATGTTCGAATGTAGAAGAACCCTACAGACGGAAAACAGAGCCTGACGGATCCTTTCGTATCGCCATCTCGTACGCCTAATTCAAACTAACACCACCGGTGTCAAATTCAGGAAAAAAGACTAGCGTGCTCCTTCTCGGTTTACCATAGGACATACGGTATGTAGCACATCAAAATGTAAAAAAATAAAGACTTTTTTCTGCGTTTAACCTCTGCACACATTTTAAAAAACTGCGAAACTCTGGGGACTCTGTCCCGAAATGTCGCCTTTTCTCTGAAAACGTTCCAGTTTTGAAGGTGTTTGAAATTACTTTGCAAACTGCGAATTCTAACGTTCCCCAATTTTGCCAAAATCTTTGCCCGACTATAAACGCCGACGAAATTTGTACCAGTTCCGCTAATACCTTCATGAATTCTCCCATAATCAAGGCTCACTCTACAAACTTTGATAAAAATCTCTGCACGGTATGTATTACAATGCTAGTAGATGAGCGTTTTGCTATACGTATTGCAATGCCAACAAAAGCGAGGACCACTGCAGGTTGATGACGAGTCCTACTCCTCGGTTTGGAGCATGGTTGGTTTTGTAAAACTTTGGTTCGTTCTTTTCTCCTAGGCGCAGTTTCCTCGCGGTCACCGTGGGCACTAGTTATCGACACGATCGCTTACCACAATACAGTGTTATTTTGACAATATACTAGCCTTGGAGCTACAGGGATTGAAATAGTACTTACAACTGACAATGAGAACTTCCACCAGCAGCGCTTGACTGGCACAGCTCCGCCCACCCCTTATTTGATGTGTGTGAATAATATGCGTAGGCTATGAGGCCTTATTTATACCGGAACAGCGAAACGGTGAGCGATCCTGTAAGTGCGAACAATCACAACGATATACCGCACTCACTCATACTAAGGGAATCGTTCACTGATCATTGCTTCGCCGCTCTGATATAAATAAGTCTTAAGCATTCGAAATATTAGGTGTAATAAAAAGGAATCCATTGTTTTTCCAATAGACGGCTTTAGTAATCTGTATCTCGTATTGTATAAGTGTGATCGGGTTACGCTAGGTGGCGTTAGAAAGAAAAGATTTTGTACTAAAAAAACTTCTTAGACAGTTTTGTGATTACTTGACGCAGTATTGTTTGAGCGCGCGTCAAAGATGAACACCAGCAAAGAGAAAATACGCCATATTTTTTACAGTTTTTATTCGATAAAGGCGAACACGCAAGCCATGCGGCTGAAAATGTGAATAGTGTTTATGGTCCTGATACTGTAATAGCCAATCACGCGCAATTTTGGTTTGGTCGATTCCGTTCCGGTAATTTTGATGTCAAAGATGCACCATGCTCTGGAAGGCCAATTGTCAAAAATGTCGATAAAGTAATGGAAATCGTCATGTAAGCACTGTTTCGATTGCCGAGGAGCTGAACATTGCACAAAAAACCGTTTGGAACCAATTGAATAAGGCTGGATACAAAAAGAAGCTCGCTGTATGGGTGCCACACGAGTTAACGCAAAAAAACCTCATGGACCAAATTTCTATCTGCGAATCGCTGCTGAATCGCAACAAAATCAACCCATTTCTGAAGCGGATGGTGACTGGTGATGAAAAGTGGGTCACTTACAACAACGTCAAGCAAAAACGGTCGTGGTCAAATCACGGTGAGCCGGCGCAAACGGTGGCCAAGCCAGGATTGACAGTCAGGAAGGTTTTGCTGTGTGTTTGGTGGGATTGGCAGGGAATCATCTACTATGAGCTGCTCCCCTACGGCCGAACTCTTAATTCGGACCTGTACTGTCAACAATTGGACCGTCTGAAGGAAACAATCGCCCAGAAGCGGCCAGTTTTGGTCAATAGGAATTGTGTTCCATCAGAACAACGCCAGGCCACATACATCGATAGTGACTCGCCAGAAGCTGCGGGAGCTTGGTTGGGAGGTTCTTTTGCATCCACCTTATAGTCCGGACCTTGCACCAAGTGATTACCACCTGTTCCTGTCTATGGCGAATGATTTTGCTGGTAAAAAATTCGCCTCAAGAGAAGTTTGTGTAAATCGACTGTCCCAGTTTTTTGCCAATAGGAACGAGGGTTTCTATAAGAGAGGCATAATGGAATTACCTTCAAAATGGCAACAAGTTATCGAACAAAACGGTGCATATTTGACCAAAATCGGATCATTCTAACTATGCTAAATAAAGCCTTTAATTTCATGCAAAAATAATGGATTCCTTTTTACTACACCTAATACGTGCACAATATAAAAGATCAGCTGTCATGGTGCACGATACTCGAATTGCGGCACCTTTTACGGCTGTGTAGGTGTAGGTGAATTCCGTCGGGCGCATTGTCGACACCCTTTCAATGCGTGAGCGATAGTGTAAGGGTAGGGGGGGGGGGGGCGCGTTGTGATATATCTACCGTGTGATTTCGAGGATGGTGATCATAGACGCATGCGAGTGCGAATAAGAAAATGTGGTGGGTGCATAACAATCTCTGTGTTGCACATTTTCCTAGACTTGTCCTGTTCGAGTGTGCGACAGAGAAACTTTTATTCGACCAAGTCCCCTCAAACTTAAGTGACACTTATTTCCTATGGAACAGTCAATAGCAAAACAGTTTCTGCTGGAGATTTCTTTGCTATTGGTTACTCCAAAGCAGTTGAGTATCACTTAAGTTTGAGGGGAGTTGGCCGGTTCGCCATATGCATTCACCCATGTTCTCACTCGCATATTGCCTATGATCACCACCCTCGAAATCACACGGTATATTTGTACAAGGAGGATCACGGCATTTTATCGCGAGATTACTGTACGTGTAATAGGACGTTCGTATATTGGTGCTGACATACGCATTGTGCTGATTTTAGTGTAGTTAGTAATCAGTATCGACACTGGTCGCGAGGAAACCCGCGAATCGAAGAAAAGAACTCACTGACTAACATGTGATAGCTTTCCTTTAGCTGACATTGCAATAAGTGTAATACGACGCTCGTCTAATGGCTCTGAAATATACATGATACAGAGATATCGTAAGAGTTCACAGAGTTTGACAAAATTAGCAAAGGATATGAAAAAGTTCGCGAACATTTCAACAAACTGGACAGATTTCGTCAAAGTTCGTAGAATTTGCAGAATAATAGGCAGGTCTCATATTTTTTGTTTTACTTATAATTCGGGAGACAATGTGATCCACAAATACGTGGAAAAAATAAAAAAAAATAAAAAAAAAATTCACGGAGTAATGGACAATATTATTTCGTGGTTCGAAAGAGGCTAGAAAACGGTACCTCTGGGCGAGGCTACCGTTGTAACGTCAGCTGCCCGCTGCTGTGGCTTGTCAGTTACCCCACAGACGCTACGCACGCATAGACGTTGTTAAGGCCCAGTTTTACAATGTAAGTTCAGAGCCGGTTCAGCTTGAACCGCCGTTCTTGGTATATTTTGTGTCACACATAATATACCAAGAACGGCGGTTCAAGCTGAACCGGCTCTGAACTTACATTGTACAGGGTGCGCCAACGAAATTTGCTGATTTGAACAGCGTGCCGTAAAGGGAGGGAGGGTAAGTCGTGGGTGGGGATAGTCTCATGCGAAGATGTGTGGTTTGGAAAGTTTCTTTATCATTAGCGTCAGTAGCGAAAATGCATTGGCCGGAGCAACGCGCGTTTGTCTTAGAGGCCTACTTTTCTAACGGCTAGTCGATCATTGCCGCGCAGCGTGCATTTCGTGTACACTTCAATATTCCCGCCCGAGGTGCCCGCCCTTGCGACTTCTTTTTATGGGGTTATCTGAAATCTATTGTTTACGCCGATCGTCCAAGGACCTTACCCCACTTTAAAGGACAATATATGCCAAGCAATAGCCGGAATACCCGTAGCTATGTTAGAATGAATTAATCAAAACTCCACAAATTGTCTAATTCAGTGTATTGATAATGAGAGGCGTCACTTGCCTAATATTATTTTTAAAACCATGTAATTTTAAATTTCCCATTATGTACGAATATAAGAAAAAATAATTAAAACCATATCTATATATTTTTTTGTTTTATTCACCTCTCAAATCAGCAAGTTTCGTTGGCGCTCCCTGTACAACTGGGCCTTAGTGTTTTAATCTGTTTGTGCCTTTGAAACAAATATGCCAACTCGGAAATGGTGTTTTGTGCCTCATTGTAAAAATACATCACATACAACACTAGATGAAATATTTGTTTCGGTTCCGAAAGATTCTAAGAAGCGGCAAAAATGGTTTTCGGCAGCAAGACGCGACATTGCGGAAGTATCGAAAAAGTCTACTGTGTGTGTGTGTGTTGCGAAGATCATATTTTGACGTGTTTCTACCGCATTTTATTGAATGGTGAATGTATATGTGAACGTTTTCAGTTAAAGGAGGACATGGAAAACTACATAGAATATAAATTGAGCAAAGTAAATGCCAGAATGAAGCCAAATATTGTGCCGCATACATTTTCTTGTCAAGCCGACAAGCAGTTCACTGCAAATGGGTTCGGGAGAGCAGTGAGAAACGATCGCAAAAGAGGAAAATATCAGAAATTCTACAGACAGCCGAAGTTCCACATGCAGAAGCGACAGTTTCTCAAAAACGGTCAAAATAAGTTTTTTTTTGGAAAATGCGTGGATAAGGTTAAATTATCATTGGGCTAGTTTCTTCAAAATCTGTCTCGCCATTTTTTATTATAGTACAATATCTAATTTCGGCCAAATGGCGATATTTTAATAATTAATATCTCTATTTCTAAACGGTAGATCTTCTACAAATTAAGACAATGTTTTTATAGTAGTCCAAAGATTATCTACAAAAATTTGCTTGAAAATCTGTCTCAATCAGTGGTCACGAGACTACTTCTTAAATGTAGGTACACAATACCAATTACCGCATTGCTTTAACCCTTTCGCTCACGACTTTTTTTAATTCACGATAAAATTCTGAAATTAAATTCTGTGGCTAGATAATATTTTTTTATAATTTTTAAACAAAAGAGGACATTTTTTAGTCTGTCTGTTTTTGAGTTTTATGGTGCATTCAATAAATTGAAAACACTGATTTTTATGGCAAATTTCCCAAAAATCAGGAAATTTTATTGTTCAATCACTAAATTTAATCAAATTTATTGCTTTCTAAACGAAATATACTAATCACCACTCAAAAATATTACAGCATTTTAGAATTGTGGTAATCGCACAACACACATCTGACTTCAAACGGTAATAAAGTAAACTGAAATTTTTAAATCACAATTATGCTTCCAAACCGACAACATAAATGGCGACATGGAGTTTTTACTTTATAGCAAAGAGGTGAAATAACGATGAGAAAGTTGTTAATTAAGCAAATAGTTTTCCAGATGGCGTTTAAAAATGTTTAAAACTGGTGTATTCATTTAAATACCTGGTGAGCGAAAGGGTTAACACCTGAAGAAAATTGGGTGCTGAGGGCCATGAAATCGTGCAGCATTTCAACATCTATTCTTAACTGGATAAATTGTGTGTGTCCGCTTTTTGTAACCCCGGTTCCATTTCTTCCGTTTCAAACAACGCACAAACATAAACTGAATGATATTGCCTATACTCCGCGTACAAGCAAGAGTGGGTGGAGCTATGGAGCGTACAACTGACGTCAAGCCACTCAGGTACCGTTTTGCGTCGCGCTTCGATTATTTGAACTTCAAATGGCTATTTTGAAGTCGTGTCATTATCTTTCAAAAATTCTTTCACTGACTGGTTTTGGGCACGTATTTCTACGATTCTGAGGCATAAAATGATAACATCATATTTTTGAGACCTCCCTATTTCAAGTACAAGTGTAAAAACAGGGCGCCTAGCAAAACCAGAATTTGAAATTCCCTGACTTTTCCAGGACTTCCAGGTCCAATATATGTATTTTTCCCTGACTAGTCTAAAGTTATTCTCTTATGTTACTAAAGCAACCATTGAGTTCGGATTCTAAACTCAATGATTGATTCATTATGATACATTGAAAATAATGTAAAGTTTAAAACAAGATGCATTTAAGAACGTGCGTTGCACTCAACGCCTCAACCAACATGCCGATAAGATATATTGTGCGCCCTGGATAAAAGTGAGTTGATTGGAGCAATTCTGCGCATAGCTGACCAGGATCCGTTAAGAACGAACGTACACTTTCCGAACGTTCGGAATTATAGTAGTGTATAACAACACGATACAACAGACTTTCTATTTTCAACGACTCGATTTCCGTAAAGGCCATTTAAAGACTTCAGGAAAAAAAATCCAGAAAAATTTCAGAATTCCCTGACAATTCCCTGATTTTTTCAGAAATATAAAATTCCCTGACAATTCCAGGTTTTCCAGATTTCCCCGCTAGGCAAGGTGCCTCTACAAACTTTGATAAGAATCTCTGCACGGTGTGTATTACAATGCCAGCGTTTTGCTATACATATTGCAATAACAACAGAAGCGAGGACCACTGCAGGTTGGCGATGAGTCCTACTCCTCGGTTTAGAGCGTGGTTATTTTGTAAACGTTTTGGTTCCTTAAAACAGGGTGTTTTAAGAGTGAATCTGCCGTTTCTTTGCAAGCTCTTAAAATGGTGACATTTTAACAAAGATATGTCAAACTTTCAAAAAAGTGCTTGCAACTTTTCGTAAAGCTCGTTGGACGCTTGGCAGAGACTTGAGGGCAAAAATTACCCTTGAGGGTATATGTCTACACATATACGAACAATTTTATGAATTTTCAATTAGATTTCTGCAATAAATGAGTTCAGGTGTAAAAGTTAAAATTACACATCAGATTTTAAATTGATTGCAATTACTGTTTGACAGTGCTTTGAGATAAGTTAGATTAGAAAAGGTTAGGTTACTGACAAACTTAGCAAAGTAACATAGTAGATAGGCTATAGGTAGATGTACAGTATGTCCCGTTGGTAACGCAAGTATTTGAATTTCCCTGACATTTGACTTTCGTAGTGCTTGGGACGGTGCTGTAGTCATTTATAGTTACAGTTGGCTTCAGAAGAGTGCGCTCCGTTCTTACGAGCCGTGTTTCGAGAGCGAACAGTGTAAAACGTCTGATTTCCCGGTAACTGTCAATTAGGTTGGTTGATGGTCGAAGAAGTAAACTTTGGCGCCACCGAGCTAAACACCCTTATTTACCGCCTGATTTTAAATATATCATTATGGCAGGAGTCAATGCCTACTTTATAAAGTATAGTAGGCATTGCAGGAGTCAAGAATGAAAATATAACCTTAATTTATGAATCTGTATGGAGTGAAGTGAATTGAAATAAAAAATTTAATATAAAATTGTTGCTGTGGAGCCTCCGCAGCCGCTTCCAACCAACGACAGCGGCCGACCCACAACGAGCGACGATGTCGCCACCACCAGACGACGGAAACAGGTCCTTCTCCCGCGTGAAGAGGACCTGCCGCCTCAGTTGGAGATCCGCTGAATTTCCTCAACTATTTCACTTTCATAATTTTTTACCAGTCACATCAGATACAGTCAAATCTGCAACAGTGCAGCATTTATAATATATTATAACCGTTTTAATTTGCCCGCGGATGTTTGGCTCGGTTGAGCCATCTGCTTCAGTTTTGCCCAACCAACCTAATTCGGGAGATCGAAGCGCCTAACCTCGAAATTAAATTAATTTGTAAATAATGGTAAATAATATGTAGAAGTGATGAGAAATAATCATACAAGGTTCTTGGTTGAGATTTTCCAAGTGTCATTTACACTAGCAAGTCAGTTTACAGCGTCCGAAATCTTCTAACCTAGGTACTCGTTCTGCAGCACTACTTCATATCACTGAAAGTTGAAGCAATAGTCATTGGCAAAAATCGGACACCGGTTTTTAAACACTTGGGAAATCTCAACCAAGAAACCGGTATGATTATTTCTCATCACTTTTACACATTATTTATCAATTATTTACAAATTAATTTAATTTCGAGGTTAGACGCTTCGATCTCCCGAATTGACAGTTACCGGGAAATCAGACGTTTTACACTTTTCGCTCTCGAAACACGGCTTGTAAGAACGGAGCGCACTTTTCTGAAGCCAACTCTCTATAAATGACTACAGCACCGTTCAAAGCACTACCAAAGTCAAATGTCAGGGAAATTCAAATACTTGCGTTACCAACGGGACATACTGTATATAGGGACCGTGCACGAGCTGAAAAACAGCGACTCCTAGCGATAATTTTTTGCAAAACCTTGGTGACAAGTAACTGTAGCGTGTTTGTCAGTGTTAACATTTGTCATGGATGAATTAAAAATGTATTGTGGATTTCATTCTTAAGATAATACTTCTGTTGCTTGTAGTAGTTTAAAATTAATTTAATTTAATTTTCAATGGGTAATAATCAGGCCAAACAACAAGTCAATACACGTTTGACGTTTCGGTTCCTCTTCGAACCCTCTTCAGAGACGTAATGACGAGGGTTCGAACAGGAACCGAAACGTCAGACGTGTATTGATTCTTGTTGTTGTTTGACCTGATTATTACCTATTGAAAATTAAATTAAATTAATATTGTGGATTTCGGCATTTCTTATAAATTATTAACAATTAACTCAAACAAACGTACAGCGCCCGTAACCAACACAAATACAGTCACCAGCAAGTTGTAAATTGGTTCCGTCAGAGGACGCTGACGCTTGGATGCACGGTCCCTATATACACAGGTCGCAAAATTGATAAATATGTCTGCCTATTATCACTAGACCGTGTTACCACTATTCTGAGTTCACCTTCCTTCTCTAAAACAGTTAGAATCTGACTTAGCTTTATTCGTGCAATTACCAAGTACTGACATTCGAGTATGATGCGTAATCTTTGCTTTATCCACTTAGGATTATCTAAATGGCGATAACGAAATATTCGTGCATGAAATATGCTTTGTTGGATATTACTTTTACAAAATCCACTTACTTTTTGCATAAGGTCCAATTGCTTGGAGTATCTCTCGTGGTCTGCAGGAGGCAAAGTCGCCTTTTTCTCTTCAAGCCAGGTGGGATATTTATTGACCAAGTCTTTCAATGATGGGTATAAGACTTCCTTTGATAACAAGGATTGCATCATTCCCTGCATGAATGGTAAGATATCACTGGCTCCTTCCTCCAGAGAGGTCTGTCCAAACATCGCCGCGAAGTCAGCTTCGCACAGAGTCGGAGCTGCGGTCTATATACAAAGGATATCCATGGTTGAAATAGATCATTGATCGAATACAGAAAATGAGTGTTCTTGTGATTATGTATTTCTATATCTGTACCCCAGGATAAGAGTATATTAAGTCCAATTTGTAAAAATTGGACTTAATACACTTTTATCCTGGGGTACAGATATGTAGGAGCCAAGGACGTTAAAGACCACTCCTTCCATCTTACGGATGAAATTTATCTTTTCGTCAAATCTCTAAAAGATGAACATTACCGATGGAACCAGGATTTATTTTACCAGATAAATTTTATCACGGTAGATCCAACTGGCTTAAAAGTAACCAAATAATGGAAATATCGAAAAACCAACTGTCCTACTAGCATTTCAATCCGTTTCAAGTTAATTAATTGCTAATACGAAGGAAATTGAATCGAAATATGGCAACCTGTAGGTTTTCAGTTGTGGTTGATAAATCTTTCAGAGCTTGGGCAATGGCATTTTGAAAGTCGACGCTTGCCGCTTCCGTATCAAGTCCTTCACCTTTTGTTAGAGCACCAGCAACGGTTTGCGCCATTTTCTGGAAAGAAGTTCCCATCTCGCTGTTGGTTCCTGATTAAAAAATTTTGGATACAACTCTCGACATTAGAAATTACTTCTCAAGCCTCACCATTTTGGAATACAGCTTGTAAATTCTTTTCGAACTGATTGGCGGCTTGTTTAACAAAATCTTCTGTCCACTGATCGTTACTGGATATAGCTTCGATCGGACTTTCTTCCTGTCCAGACGGAATTTCTTCATTTTTGGTCTCTGCTTTAGGAGTACCTCTTTCAAAATCGTTGAGAGCACCTAACAAAACAATTAATTATATCTATGAAATACTTCACATTTTAAATGTTTCTTGAATATACAATTAACAAGAAAAAGAACATTGTTTCATTGAATAACGACTGAGAAATTATTATTTTGTGACTCGATGCAAATGATGATTCAATGATAAATATCATTTACGTCTCAAGCTGCGTTGACACTACGCGAAATTCTACGCGAAACTATTGCGCCAGTCGTGTCTCATCTTTTTCTCGCGCTCCCTCTTCTCACTCTCTCTTTCTCCGTTTCGCACAGTGTCAACCCGGCTTCATGATTATATAATATGAAAGTAAATAGTATTAGAAGACAATTTCGCTTATAACAAGCGCGACATATCTTTTTTGTTCAAACGATGCATTCTATATTTGCACGAGTTCGCTAAATAAAGATAATAATCAAAAGCAATAGTTAGAAATACAAGAAAATGTAAGGTTAGACTAGTATTCCAGCCCTCCCAGGAACACGTTAAAGTACCTTTAGTACCTTATTGAGTGCAAAGAATATACTTACTGTCTAATAAATCGTTCAATTCGGAATCCACTGTCGGTTCTGTTGTCTTCTTATTGGACATCGTACCTTTCAACTACTACCTATGTATTTCGTTCTCTATCAATGGACTAGTAGTAACTAGTAACTCTTTCAAATAATGACAACCACTGACCTTGGCCCCCTTTCTCGAGTCCCGAGCGTCCCAAGTCACTGAACGTCCCGAGTCAGCAGATCGAGTATGTCGCGTACGCAACTAGACTCGATTCGGAATCGATATAACCTTCGATAGTTCTAGGATTTGATGGCGGTAAAACCCAAATATCAAACGGTTCTGAATGCTGAGAGAAATAGGTTGGCTGGTGGTCGAGGAAATAAACTTCGGCGCCACCGAGCCAAACACCCTTTTTGACCGCCTGATTTGAAATATCGATACCTTGCTTTTAAAACCGCGAAGTGCAATTTTTGACAAAAATGCCATTTATAAATTACTGTGTTAAGGTTTAAAATCTGAAAACAGTAAGCTATAAATGGCATTTTTGTCAAAAATTGCACTTACGAAATTGTCAAAGTAAGGTATCGATGGTATCGATATATCAATATGGCAGCCTACTTCATAGTAGGCATTGCAGTAGTCAAGACTGAAAATGTAACCTTAATTTATGAATCTATATGTAGTGAAGTGAATTGAAATAAAAAATTTAATATAAAATGGTTTTTTCGTGTGCAGTACCGAGTTGTAAAAATAAATCAAGGTTCATGATTCCTTCTGTGAAAAAATCGAAAGATATTCGTCAAAAGTGGCTCGATTTCTTAAAATGTGCACCTCATCATAGAAAAGGATTATGCGAAGTTCATTTTACTCCTGATCAATTCATAACTTTTAGCGGTGATGCAGGTAAAAATGAAAATTATTTAGAGCGTGTTCACATAAATTGGCTGACAGTACTGTATTCCCATTCCGAAGTATGGGAATGCAGTACTGTCAGCCAATTTCTGAACATTTCTGATTTAATTAAATATGTATATTTATAGTACATATGGGGATTGTATTTGAATTTTATTTTGTAATTCATTTTTACAAATTTTTTTACCAGTCACATTAGTCACATTAGTGCAGCATTAATAATATATTATAACCGTTTAAATTTGCCCGCGGGTGTTTGGCTCGGTGGCGCCATCTGCTTCAGTTTTGCCCAACCAACCTCAATAATGTACGGGTGAATAGGGAACTTGCATAAAATTTTATTTTGTATGAAACACAGCAAACATAATAGTTAAAGTTATTCAAAACACAGTACCAATAGTAAAAACTTGATAAAAAAAACTTCTACCCCAAAAACATTACTTTAAAAGTAGCATGGCCACGTCTCCCCAGTGAAACTCCGCGTTATGGGCGGCACTAGTTACCATGTATAGTGACGTCACTGTACATGGTAACGGTCCGCCTGCAGGCCTTCTAGTATATCTATATCTAGGATAGTGACGTCACGGCACGGCGTGCCGCTCGACCGGCTGTTTCAAGTGGGCGGGATTTATCGCAAACTTTATTAATTTCTTACGGCTTAATTTCGCGTCAGAAAAAAAAATTAAAAAACACGTCCCACATTTTTTTACATGTTCAATCCATTTATGATGTTAAAAAAATATGTGCAAGTCCCCTATTCCACGGGAAGAAATACGTATCGAATATTAGGGTACCGGCAACTGCGAGATTTATAAACTTCCTGCCGCCGCGAGTTCGGTTTGCGAGACTATCAACAACTAGGCATAAACACCTTCTTCCGTTTCGGGGACTGCGTTTTGGCGACTCGAGAAGTCGTAAACGATATCGCGTAGCTCTTTTGATTTGTAAACGAGTCTGCCGAATTCGCCCTTCCATGAAGTCACGTATGTTCCATGAGTGAGTGCAGATTGAGAGGGAGAAAAACCGTTGCAACGATCCGCGACTAGCGTTTTGATTGGCGCCCTCCTCCTGGGGCTGGGCCTAAGTAATTAAAAAGAGTATTTCGACGCTCGAGCAGCAGATCAATTATTCGATCCACGTTGTGCAATTTGTAAAATATACGACGATCGTCAAACTACCGAGCACATTCTAAGTCTTTCATTTCGCTTTCCCCGCATTTTCGAGCAGAGCGCCTTAGCGCTCCATGGGCGCGGACCTGCCCTCTGCAATCCACGAGGACCGACTTGGGCACGCAACAAGCATAAACCGCTACCGCTCAGTACGCTCAGAAGTACCTAGCGCTCTCTGTTCTGCTGACAACAAGTTTCGGCCGTGACCTTCGATACATTTAGACGCGTGGCGCGGCGGACTTAAACGATCGACTTGTACTGAAATTTGGCTTTATAAAATTGTTCAGGAACAATCAATTTGAGAGTCAAATTCGTTTTTAGTGCACATATATTTATAAGAATCACCTGTTCTGGTTCGAGTAACAAAATCACTATTGGCCAGTGTTATCTCAGGTTACAAAATGTTGTGTTGTTTATATCAATACCTCAGAGCTAAACAGTATTAACACAATTTTTTTCAAAAACCGTATTATTTCCTCATTCTGCTATTTTACATTGAAAGTAGCAGAATGAAGAAATAATACGGGTTTCGAAAAAAATCCCAGTCCGCAGACGCACGTCAAAATGACGTCAAAAACTGGTCATCACTGGTTCAATCACGTCAGTCGACCAATAACTGACGACATTATGACGTCATTTATGTGACGAATTTATGATGTCATTTAATGGCGTCATATTGCCAACTTTTCTTGGTGATATATGTGATATATATATTTAAAAGTATAAAAAACATCGGGCGCGTTCGCTTTGGACGCTTACACGCTTTAAGCGCTTATAAGTATCGCTTATGCCGTTCACTTTGACGCTTTGAGCGCTCACAAAGGCAATGATGACGTCATTGTAACGTCATAACTTCTGCTCACAAACGCTTATTTCATCCAGGTAGGGCAGCAAAAGCGTGAGCGCTAATAAGCGCTTCATTTCCAAAAGGAACGCGTAGCATATCGTGAGAACATCAACCTAGGAATATATAACCTAAAAAATGGCGACGAGTAACATTTCCGTGTACTTAGAAAATACAGATACGAATAAAATATATACCGTATCCGTAACAGCAGATGAAGCAAAACGTATTGCGATCGGTAAGTTTAATTGTTGATGTTTTATTATAAAATGTAATATATACTAGGTAGCGATATTGGTGTTTGTTAGTGGGTGGTGTGCTACGGCCGCTATTCTATTTAAAAATTTGCACTATTTTTAAGAAGAATAAATTAAATGGCTTCTAATTTTGATTTAATAGATGAAATTATTCATTTGGCAATTTTGTTTGAACCACAAAAAATTTGAGTGACTATTCTCTTTCTTTTACATTGCACGGAATTACTTTTCTTCCTTTCCAGACCCTGTTTTTGCTAGACTAAAGTTGAATGAGGCAATGTGTTTGTGTCGTAAGTTTACCAACGTTTTAGGTTTCTTTGGATTATTGCTTGAGTGACACATTTCATGACTTGTGATAGAAATCTATTTTGTAAAGAAATTGTTTAATTTATATGATCATTATTATTTAGATGACAACAGTGATGTGACTGATAGAGAGGCTTCAGACAACGTTGCAGGAAACGATATACCTCGATCAGCAGAAGAAGCTGCCGAAGGTATTTTTTGTAATACTGTTTTAGATACTCGTAATATTTCTCTAGTGTTCTTTATCGATAAATTTATTTTTGCAGCATTCAAGTGGCCGCATGAAGCAATTCTTTTATTAATCGAGGAGTATCGTCTTCGTCAAAATGACTTTAATACGGGAAAGATTTCTCAAAAAAAAATATGGTCTTTGATAGCCCAGGAATTGTTGAAACATGGGCATAACGTTACAGGTCCACAGTGTTTATCAAAATTTTCCGGACTAAAACGAACATATAAAGCTGTGAAAGATCACAACAACAAATCCGGCAATTCAACAAGAGCATGGCCATATCTTAATGTAAAATATTCTTTGAAATTCTATTTACACTTTTTCGTTAACATGAAGTATTTAATTATATTTTTTTCGCCAGTTGATGGACGAACTTCTAGGTACGAAGCCATTCATGTCACCTGTAGCTACGGTATCATCGACTGGCAAGAGATCTAGAGGTCAATCGGAATGCAGCACATCGAGCATAGAGAATTTTTCAGAAACCAATGAAAATCCAAAACCTAGTAAGTTAGTAATTTAATGTGATCATTCAAGATAATTAATTTGATTTGTATTTCGTGTTTGTTTTAGAAAAAGCACGATCCGTACTCCCGGCTGAAGAATTGCTTGCAGAATTGCGACACACTTCAGAAAGGCGACACAGAGAAAACATGGAATTAAGACTAAGACTTCTCGATTCACTTGATAGGATGGTCAATGTTTTACAAAATAACAAATAATTTGATTGTTTATACTTACCGTAAAGTGGAGTTACTTTGTGACTGTTGGGGGTTACATTGTGACAGAGCATACAATTATAAACTCAAATTTTGCGCCCAAATTTGAGAGTTTATAATTTTATGCTCTGTTACAATATAACCCCTCCAGTCATAAAGTAACCACATTTTACGGTATTTTTTTATATTACGATACTTTTTTTAATTACAATTATAATATAAATATATTTTTTCACACAGTTCGCATCATTAAATTATTACAAATAGTATCTCGTTTCAAATGACCTTCATTTCTATCCCTGCTTACATTTAATAGATGCGTGACATGATCACTTTCATTGAAATCCAATTCTATGGGAAATTCATCATTTTGCAACAAACAAATGTTGTGCAAAATACAACACGCAAGGATGAAATCTGGTATTAAATCAACACGTTCCATATCAAGAACGGTGAGCAAACTCCGAAATCTTGTTTTCAATAATCCAAATGCTCTTTCAATCACCATTCGAGCGGATGCGTGACAAAAATTGTAATTTTTTTCTCTGTCCGTCAAATGCCCATTGTCTCGATATGGTGTCATTAGATGATTGTGAATTGTATAAGCCGCATCACCAACTAAATGACAATCATTTAGAAATTTTCGTGGGTTTCCCATATACTCATAAACTTCGGATAAGCGGAAAACTCGTTGATCATGGACAGAACCAACGTGCCCAACAAAACAATGAGTAAATCGGCGCTCATGATCACAAACAGCCTATTAAAAAGTAATACGTATAAAATCATAACCAAGTACATATTAATATTTTTCATGCACTAAATAAAATAGACATAAGTTACTTGTAGTTGTATAGAGTGATGACCTTTCCTGTTAACATAACTTTCAGGGTTGACATGTGGTGCTCTTATATTTATATGGGTACCATCAATTGCCCCTATTGTTTTGGGAAAAGCACTGACAGCAGCGAATCCTTGAAAAACTGCTTGCACTCTCTCGTTTTCCGGCCAAGTGATAAAAACTGGAGCCAGGGTTACAATAGCTTTTGTAACTCGTCGTACAGCTTTCAGTGCAGTTGCTTTTCCGACATGAAATTTTTCACAAATAGATCTAAAAATAATCAAAAGATTAGGCATGATATAATATCTCAAGTTATTCAGCATAATTTATAGATTGAAAGCGATTGAAAGATGGTCTAACATACCTACCTATATGAATCAGGCGTACTCATTTTCCATATGGTAATCAAAAATTGCTTCTCAGGAGATATTGTTTTACGACCTGATTTTAACCTCACTAATGAAGGTGTTATAAGATGCAAAATGAAATTAAATGTTGATCGCCGCATCCTAAACAAAACATTTCATTATTCATAAAATAAAAAAAAGAATAAGAAAAAAGAATTCCATAAGAATAATCACATGAAAGAAACTTTTTTTTTATTAAATATATTGCAAGTATAATAATATCTTCATAATAAGAAAATTAAGTAAGTCCTCGAGCATTTATTTAAGGGTTTATATAGTATACGTAAAAACATAATACATACCTAAAATGCGATTTAAACTGTTCACTATTATAAGCTGGTATAACCTCCTCCACATAATTTCGCAATCGTGGTATCGGCTTTTTTATAAGACTTTGGGCAAGAAATATTACACAAGCTTCTAAATCTTCGATATAAGGGTTGTGATCTTCTTCGACATCATCAAAAAAATCCAATAACATTGATACTACAGACGGAATTATTCTCGTTAGCGCCATTTTGAACGCTCACAACATTCAAAACGAACGAGTTTTGTTGCTTTGATGTGAGCGCTTACAAACCTAAAGAAACGTCGAGAATTAGCGCTTATAAGCGTAAGCGCTCACAGCGCGTAAGCGTCCAAAGCGAACGCGCCCATCGACTCATACATTCTCCTATAAAGGTAGATAGAAGTATAGTATATACTATACTTCTATTTACCTTTATAAAGCATTTTTCAGTTATTATTTATTTAATAAAAGTAGAAAATATTTGTATCATCAACAATAAATAATTGAATACGTACTCACACATGCTATTTAATATAAATTATTATCGTTTTTATTATTTAAGAAACCCCCGCCTCTTTATTCACTTTGCCCTTTTTTATGTTCTAAAACTACTCGCGTAATACTTTAAAATTCGCGCCTTATTTCTTCAACCATGGTTGCACTACTACTAATTTCAGTTCGTGAATGCGAGTGAGATTTTTATTTTTTTGCGAGATATTTCGTTATTCGTTATACCATCTTTGCTTGGGTAATAGCGAATTCGGTTATCTATTAAAATATGTTATAGAGAGAGGCTTCCTATTTAGCAAGTTTGGGTGGTACTGGAATAACTGGATTAGTAAATCGCATACTGCGAACAGTAATAACCAATAAATTGGCGACAGGATTTAATTTTGCGGGACAGAGGAGTGAAAAATCCAATAAAAAAGCCTTTGGAACAACTAAACCAAATTCGACTATCATACCTAAGTACCTATATTATAATAAAATATTTCCGAGAATATTTCTAAATACACATCAGGGTGTAAAATACAAAATTAGCGTTTATGGATATAAAATAAACGGTTTGAAGGTGGTGGGCAGGGGTTAATTTTGAATATACCTAGATTGGTAAATAAACTTTGAAATTTATTGTTATTTTTTGTTACATGTGCGGTACAGATTAAATCTCCTGCTGCTACTCAAAGCAAAGTTGAACAGGCAATGAAAGTGTGGTTAAAGCATGCGAAGTAGCGAATGCAGAAGATGCCTGTTGAACGTGAAGATTAAAGTGTAAAAATATTGTTTACTATTTTGTTTATTTTTATACTTAAAATGTCTAAACGTAAGTTGAAAGAACTTGTAGGCCGAAGGCAAATGTGTAGAAGGGTGTCAGAAGCTACAAACCAATTTGTCAGAAATGGATCGGAAGTTTTAGGTAATAATAATTTTTTAAATAATCCCATTTTATCAGCGAAGATAAAAGTGAGTTTACTAACATTACTACTGTCACTCCAATTTTCGAAATTTTATCCTCTAGTGATACTGATGATGACAGAGACATACATAATTTTCCAAATACAAAATCTGAGGTGGATGCTTCTAGTACATCTCGAACGCTGTTTAGTAAATTAACTCAATGGTCTTTAACTCATAAAATCTCTCAAACTGCCTTAACAGATCTTCTTCATTTGCTTTCTCCATTACATCCTGAGCTACCCCTTGATAGCCGCACTTTACTTTCCACTCCTTCTAGTACCACTGTCTCTAATGTAGAGACTGGTCAATTTATTTATTTTGGAATAAAAAATGGGCTGTCTAAATGTAATTTCGATAATGTTAATGAGTTGCAACTCGGGTTTAATGTTGACGGCATCCCATTATTTAAGAGCTCTAAATTACAGTTTTGGCCAATTTTAGCCATAGTTAAAAATATCCCATGCAGCAGCCCGTTTACAGTGTCTATTTTTTGTGGTAAAAGTAAGCCGAAACCTCTCGATTTATTTCTTAAGCCATTTGTTGACGAGCTGAATGATTTGTTAAAAAATGGCTTTGTTAGTCCATCAAAACAAAATTGTAAACTTAAGGTTCATAGCTTCGTATGTGACGCCCCTGCAAGGGCGTATCTAAAATGTACAAAATCACACACAGGGTACTCTGCGTGTGATAAATGCACTGTGCATGGACAATATTTTAAAAATAAAATTGTTTTGGATGGCTTACAGTGCCGTAAACGGACAAATGAATCTTTTTGTCACTCAGTGTCAAATACTCGGTTTCATGGGCGTCCTCGACGCATGTGAAATCATCTTTCACACACCAATTCGTGAAAAGTTGCGCGGTGCGTGAAATAACCTGCGCAGTGCGTGAAATCGTCAATCTCGTGTTTGACACTTAGTGACAAAAAATAGAATTCGTTATTCGGTTGTTTCGCGCCGTTCTAACGAGTGTGATTGCCGTACTCGCTTCGCTCGTGCGGCAAACTTCACTCTCGTTAGAAACAGCGCTTCACGCCCTAATAACGAAAATGACTATTTCGTCAACAATTGGATGAAGAACATCACATTTCTCACACTCCCTTAATTGAATTACCCATCGATCTAATTCAAACTTTTCCAATAGACTACATGCATAATGTATGTTTGGGAATTATGAGAAAGCTTTTGAATACTTGGATTGGAGGCCCATTAAAAACTAAACTGCCTGGTCAAAAAGTAAAACTTATTTCTGAAAGTTTACTCGTTTTTCGAAATTCAATGCCAATCGAATTTAATAGAAAACCTCGGTCATTAGATGAATTGCAATATTGGAAAGCCACCGAATTTTGAACTTTTTTAGTTTACTTAGGCCCCTGTGTTTTAAAAGACATAGTAGATATTGCTGTTTATGAAAATTTTATTTTATTTCGTTTTTCTGTGTCTATACTGTTGTGTACAAAACATATAACAAAATTTGGAATACAATTTGTTAGGGATGTCATAAATGTCTATAAATAATTTAAAAGAGCTTTATGGTCTAGAATTTATGGTGTATAATGTCCATTTATTCTCACATATCTGCGATGATGTTGAATTGTTTGGTAAACTGGATAACTTTTCTGCTTTTCCCTTCGAAAATTATTTAGGGCAGTTAAAATCCTTAATTAGTAAACGACCTTCTAATCCTTTACAACAAATTCATTGCAGACTTTCTGAACACAGTACATTAATATCAGAGCAAATAAAGTATGACACTGCAGTTGTAGAAGTTAATAGTCAGCACACAAAAGGGCCGCTTATTCATCACGAAAATCTTGAATGGCATGAACAATTTTAAAAAACCAACTTTTATGTCCTATGTTTATCGGTAGTAAGTCACTCTAAAGCTGATTGTTATACTTTAACTAAAGACGGGGATAAAGTTATTGAAATACATAATATCGTAAAATCTAAAGACAATAGGATTTACATAATTGGAAAAGAACTTCATAATTACTCAAATTTATATTCACTTCCGTACCCTTCAAGCGAATTAAATATTTTTGTGGTAAAAAATATCTCACAACTTAAAATTTGGTCTATTACCGACATATATGGCAAATGCATTGTTTCTGTTTATAATGATAGTTTTATAGCAATCCCTATTCTGTGTGTAAAAGTATGAAAATTATTTTAAAGACAAATTTTTTAAATGTATGTACCCACATTTCTATTTGAAAGTACCGTATGTCCGCGATCATTTGAACCATAGGAAAATTGCGAGTTTTGCATGAGCACCCCTTTGGGTCTCCTCGTCCAATAGAATCACCGGAGAAGCGTGAATGCGCATGCGTAGTCATCCGCGAGTGTGGCGTCGTCAGCAAGTTCAGATCGATTATTTCGATAACCGATCTGAACTTGCTGACGACGCCACACTCGCGGATGACTACGCATGCGCATTCACGCTTCTCCGGTGATTCTATTGGACAAGGAGACCCAAAGGGGTGCTCATGCAAAACTCGCAATTTTCCTATGGTTCAAATGATCGCGGACATACGGTATATACCTATATAGTTCGACCGCCGAGAGAAGAAGCGCGAAAAACGCCGAGCGCATATGGATTCCGTAGTGCTTGAACGTTTAGACTGAGTTTTTCGCGCTTCATCTCTCGGCGGTTGAAGTATACCTACATACAATTACATTATATATTTTCAGTTATCCTCTACCATCATTTTTATTTGTATTCGATAATTTGCGCATTTTGAAATATTGATAATCCTCTTGAACACACTTTTGTATATTGCATATAATATTATAGTGCCTTAATTATTGTTATGTTAATTGTTGGAGTAATTTGCTTTTACCTATATAAGATTGTTACCCCTGACTCCCACCGTCACGCCACCTAGGCGATAGCGTCCTGCATCGTTTTAGTTACCGTTACGTCTAGCTACTATTAGTCTTCAGTTTTAGTTTCCGTCATGTAAGAGTCTACACACGTTTCTGTTCTCTGTGAAATATACTTGTATCGTTACTTTTCTCGCATCATCCTGAATGGAAGAAATCACGCACACCTAATCCCTATCATTAATTATAAGAATAAAAGTTGATCATGTACCACAGTTTCTCTGGTATTTTATCAAAATATACACTTACACAATAA
Organism: Xiphydria camelus; assembly: GCA_963678675.1. Taxonomy (NCBI): domain Eukaryota; kingdom Metazoa; phylum Arthropoda; class Insecta; order Hymenoptera; family Xiphydriidae; genus Xiphydria; species Xiphydria camelus. The sequence goes on from OY783191.1 coordinate 20,784,990, forward strand.
TATTCAGTGGTTTTAATTGAAAGTGGATTTCTGGTGAATAAAACATATTTTTGGACGTCAAATTCACGTCGTTTCGTGACGTGAAAATGACGTCAGATAAATCACGTCATCGGTCTGTGACATTAGGAGGTCATTTTCACGTCATATTGTCGTCATATAGTCACGTCATATCTGGGTATAAGTCACCAGATTATGACGTCATTTTGACGTGCGTCTGCGGACTGGGATGGAATTAATACTGTTTAGCTCTGAGGTACTGATATGGTAACAGATTCTTTTACGATTGTCGATGACAAGAAAATGTAATTTTTTTCGTAATAATACATAAAATATAAGATGTTCCGTCGCACGACAGACGGAATTCGACACATCGGTTCACACCGCTCGACATCATTCATAAAATGCGCCAAAACTTCTTCCGATGGAAGTGAGCGGGAGCGCTGGAGCGTAAAGGCCATCACACGTGAAAAAACGCAAGCAGTAACAGTAAGGATTGACCAATCAGAAAGCCTGTTTAAGCATAATTCCGTAAGAATAGTATTTAAGGCCATCACACGTAAAAAAACGTAAGCAGTAACAGTAAGGATTGACCAATCAGAAATATCATTCTTACGGAATTATGCTTAAACAGGCTTTCTGATTGGCCAATCCTTACTGTTACTGCTTACGTTTTTTCACGTGTGATGGCCTTAACTTTTCTTCACTACAAAACATGGCGACCGCTACCAATTACGCTCACTTGGAGCGCTCGGCAGCATGCGCGTTCGGCAGATTTTTGCTGAGCTGCTCCACAACTGTTGCGGAGCGGTATGATCTGCTCAACGCACCCACTCGCAAAGTTACGTACCGTATGTCCGCGATCATTTGAACCATAGGAAAATTGCGAGTTTTGCATGAGCACCCCTTTGGGTCTCCTTGTCCAATAGAATCACCGGAGAAGCGTGAATGCGCATGCGTAGTCATCCGCGAGTGTGGCGTCGTCAGCAAGTTCAGATCGGTTATCGAAATAATCGATCTGAACTTGCTGACGACGCCACACTCGCGGATGACTACGCATGCGCATTCACGCTTCTCCGGTGATTCTATTGGACGAGGAGTCCCAAAGGGGTGCTCATGCAAAACTCGCAATTTTCCTATGGTTCAAATGATCGCGGACATACGGTATACGCATCTTAAGCCAGGTCTTCACTGCGCGAAACTGTTTCGCAAAAAAGAGAGAATGAGTGAGAAGAGGGAGCGCGAGAAAAAGAGGGGACATGACTCGCGCAACAGTTTGGCGTAGAATTTCGCGCAGTGAAGACCCGGCTTTAGCGAATAGACCAATCAGAACCCCCACCACAACGGAATACTTGATCCTGATTGGTCTATTCGCTAAAATGCGTATACGTAACTTTGCGAATAGACACTTTAAGCAAACCCTAAAATTTTCTCCGTATCCGTATTCGTAAACTCATCGACTTACGTTAGCCGCAAAATAACCGTTTAAGGCCCACTTGTTCGACGTAAGTTCAAGGCTGGTTCAGCTTGAATCGCCGTTCTTGATATATTTCGTGTCACACATAATATACCAAGAACGGTGGTTCAAGCTGAACCAGCCTTGAACTTATATTGAACAAGTGGGCCTAATAGGGCGTTTTCACGGGTCGATCTGAGTTGAACGATTTGGGTCGATTATTGAATCGAAAGCAAATCGAGTATGTACCACCTTTCGGCTTAGCCGTTCGGCAGAATAAGTCGATTCGACGAAAGTAGAAAGACTGTCTACTTTTGGTCAGCGATTGTCGCCGAATGGATGTCGAACACTGAACTCTATACTTACAACTGGAATGGGCACTGTCATTCCCAGCCTATAAGCGGAAAACGTGGCAAGGATAGATAGATGATCGGGATTACCCGTCTCTCTTACTCCATGCTTGCGTTTGCGCAGAATGCAGTTATCACAGGCGCAACAAAAAGTTAGTCCGAAGTGTCATGCACTCTAGGTCCTCTAGGTAGTGGCACCCGGCCATGCACGAGCCCTATGGCGGCCGTTACACGTTCAGTTTGGTATCAGTTCGGTCTACGACTTTAATTGCTAATTGATTGATGGCAGACTGACGAATATTATTAAAGTATTTAAATATCCGTCAGTTTAGCATCATTCTGACCAGCCCCCTGACACTACACCCATTCTCTCTATGGATAATACTGTCCGCGTTATTGAAGCCGTCACTACGCGGCGCTGATAGTCACAGGCTCCCGCACCATTTGCATTTTTCCCCCCTCCATGTACTACCGGTGGATATTCAACCAGACGACGCAGCCCACGCAACGGAAAACAGGGGCGAAAACCACGAGGATCTATCGTTTAAATTTTCTGCGCGGAGAGCCCGTTACACGCAGCGCCGCGCACGGCGGCTTCAATAGTGCGGACAAGAGTTTGAGGTAGTGTTAGGGGGCTGATTCTGACCATAATCATAGACTGAACTGATGCCAAACTGAGCGTGTAACATCCGCCTGTAGCCACGTGGTTACAGCGTGGTTGTAGGTTAGAGCAAGCTAGAGGCTAAGGGTTATTGTCGAACGCTAAGGACGTTGAAAGGGATTTTGAGAAATTTTTTTTAAAATGGGGAAGATTTGTTGTGTTAAAAATTGTCGGAACTTTTCATTCCCCAATAGCGAAGTGTCATTTCACACGTAAGTACACCCGGGGACACGGCATCTGTCGCTGGTGACTTTTTTTAAACGTTATTTTTAAACGTACTAACCAATGAATAATTAATTCTCATGCGCTCATTAGCTACGGTGGCGTCTACTTTCGTTAATGAAAGCATGAGGATTATTAATCATTGGTTAGTACATTTAAAAATAACGTTTAAAAAAGTTACCAGCGACAGATGCCGTGTCCCCGGGTGTACCTATTCTATTTTGTTAAAAATCTTGAATCTTCGATTCAATAAAAAATGTTATTCTAACAATTCAATTTAACTTACAATTTCATAGATTTCCACATAAGGACCGAAAACGTTTTGAAGAATGGGTGGCAATTATACCGACAAAAAATAAGGTTAACAACAACAGTTATATTTGCAGTGCACATTTTAGTGAATCTGATGTCACTGTTACTGATGTCAAGTGGTGCCTTTAAAAAACGCTGTTCCATGTTTTTTGGAGATAAAGAAAACATCGTTCAATTTACTTAAACTTCAACAAGAGAGAGAAGAGACCTGCTTAGGCTCGGTTCCACAACTCGGGCTTAACTCTTAAACGGAGTTTAAATCATCCATCCAACCAATGAGCGCCCGAGAATGAGGATTTAAACCGAGTTTATCTAGATAAGTCCGAATTGTGGAACTGGCCCTTATAATTTCTCTACTGAAAATCTCTTCTATCGAGTTCAAACAGCATTACCATAATGCCACGTGAAGAACCTGTAATATCGCAATTATTAAATATCAAAAAATAAACATCTTACAATTAACTGCGGTCCGAGTTTAATTGGGGAATATGACGTCGTAGTTCGACATATAAAGAAGTTTAATTTTTTCTATAATAAAATATTTATTATTATTATATTAGATTTATAACTTACTAGCAGCCCGCCCCGGCTTCGCACGGGTAGATTGTGGATTGATTTTGTCCGTCCACCATTGTTTAAATACATTTTTAATACAAAACTTCTAGTATTTTTCCCGGGCTACGCAATGGTCATATTGGATTTGACCTTGACCATGACCTTCAAGGTTATATCAAGGTCAAAGTAATTTTTTTTCACGTTCAAATGTGTCCTTGACCATTTTTTTCATGTTACCTTTATTGTCAGCGGAGGTCAAATTTAGGTCAAGTATAGTTCGACTTTTTGAACACCCTGTATAAGATTTACTAACTCGGAAACCTTCGCGGATATGCGTCCAACTGTTCCCCAAATTTTCATCGCAATCGGATGAACGGTTTAGGAAGGCATAATAATCATCCGTACCGGTACTTTTTGAACACCCTGTATAAGATTTACTAACTCAGAAACCTTCGCGGGCATGCGTCCAACCATTTCCCAACTTTTCATCGCAATCGGATGAACGGTTTAGGAAGGCATAATCATCAGTACCGGTACTTTTTGAACACCTTTTATAAGATTCACTAACTCAGAAACCTTCGCGGGCATGCGTCCAACCATTCCCCAAAGTTTCATCGGAATCGGATGAACGGTTTAGGAAGGCATAATAATCATCCGTACCGGTACTTTTTGAACATCCTGTATAAAATTTACTAACTCAAACCTTCGCGGATATGCGTCCAACTGTTCCCCAAATTTTCGTCGCAATCGGATGAACGGTTTAGGAAGGCATAATAATCATCCGTACCGGTACTTTTTGAACACTCTGTATAAGATTTACTAACTCAGAAACCTTCGCGGGCATGCGTCCAACTGTTCCCCAAATTTTCGTCGCAATCGGATGAACGGTTTAGGAAGGCATTTGATATTACCTTAAAGGTCACGGTCAAGGTCAAATCCAATAGGACCACTAGGTAGCCACGGGAAAATCCTTAAAGTTTTGTATTAAACATTTTTCTCTAAAATGTTTTCCCGTTGAGATAATTCAGCTTGCGCGAATAGTATGCGCAGTAGCGCCACACACACTGACGCAGTCACATGTACACGGTTTACATCTGACGCTCGATTTCCCAGGAAGGTCCCACCGTAGAGCCATAGCATAGATGTTTACACATCAAAAACCTGATGAAACTAACGGAATCTTGGTGCCACAATTAGGAACATTCCTACAAAGCTCCTCCAGTTGCAATATTCTCATAAGCAATAGGGAGGTTCTTTAATTTTTTTTAAAAATGAAAATCGATAGAGCTTGGGTCACAAAAACGTTAACCGAAGTTGTAGCGCAAAATATTAAGAGTTAATCGTGCTATAAATATTTAAAAATCATGAATTGACGCGAGGCTAGAAAACGGGACCTCGACACGAGGCTACTTTGCGTGACGTCAGTTGCCAGACACCCCCGCCACAACGTCCAAACTACCCAGGTAGCACACTGACGCTAGAATAACGTCTCAGACGTCATTTTTTGGTCAGTATAGGGTTTCAGACGTCAGTTGTCGTAATATTAACGTCGCAGGGACGTCATATTTACGACGTACCTTGGACGTCAAAATTCAACGTCTTTTTGACGGCTTTTCCGTCATTTTTAATGACGAACAAGACTTAGAAAAATTTTCGTCTCCTGCATATATAGGGACTTGAAAATTTATTTGTGAATAAATGGACAAAAATTGTAATTTGTTCAATTATTAAATCAATAAATTATTTCATTTAGTCTCCAGAGTATGTTGAGCAAGTTATAAACTATACTGTTTATTAAAAAGCACAGATTATTAAAGTAAATGAAAGACAATCAATTAATGTAGGATGAATAAACATTCATATAATTATTTATTTATTTATTTATTTACATTTATTTATTATTTATTTCTTGCATAGACGCAAATTGATATTAGTATCAATTTGCGTCTATGCAAGAATATTTATCAAAAGATACAATCATAAATTTAGAAAAATGTTGAGAAAAGAATAATACAATTATAAAATCTTATTTTTTCAAGCTCTTTCTTATTGAAAAGTAATATACATTTATTCATCAAAATGTATATGAACACTAATATATAGTAATAATACTCTTAACCATAGGAGCGTGCAGCAGATGAGGACTCGAGGACACCGACCGATCAACGAAGTTAAGCAGCGAAAAGTGTAGATACTAGCTGGATGGGTGACCGCTCACGATGAAAAGATATACACTCGGCGTCTCGGATTCTGTCGCTGGTGACTTTTTTAAAATGTTATTTTTAAACGTACTAACCAATGATTAATCAATTCTCATGCTTTTATTAACGAGAGTAGACACTACCGTAGCTAATGAGGGCATGAGAATTAATTGTTCATTGGTTAGTACGTTTAAAAATAACATTTAAAAAAAGTCACCAGCGACATAATCCGAGACGCCGGGTGTACGTCAGACCTAACCTTTTAGAACCGTCATTTTTTCGTCTTCACAACGTACGGTTGAACGTCATTATTACGTGATTTGTCTGACGTCGTGTGGATGTGCAATTAAGCCGTCTTTGCGACGTTAAAATGACGTCATATTTTTCGTCATCTGACGTCAGAACTGACCTTCAAAAAACGTCATTTCGACGTTAGTGTGCTACCTGGGTATGCTCGCAACGAGTAGATTTACCGTAGAAAACACAACAGCCAGCAGTACGTATTAAGGTATTTCCATGGTTTTGCGTTTTTCTTACGAATCTCATGAAATTTTGCCAATCAAAAGACTGAAATATTACCCATCGATTCCCAAAATTTCAAAAGGCTGAGCAATGTAGTTTAAAAGAAAATGTTAATTCAAAGTAGCATTTTCTACACTGACTTTCAATGGCTAACATGTAGAAAGACGGTACCTCAGTGACGTTTTGAGCTATAACTACAGAACCAATCTTACAATGTTAAAGAAAAACTAACGGCGAATAAAATGATACTGTAGGATTATGTTCACAAAAACTGGAAGTGCTGAACCATATAGTTTCAGAGAAATTATAACTTATAAAAACTGAGATTTTTCTTGAAACTGTAAAGTGGTGGGGACGAGTAACGATGATGTAGCAACAGTGCGCACAGCTGATTTAGCCCTCTCCTGTGACTATGGGACTCAGTAGTACTTTTGCTACCGTAGAGGGGATAGCCAGTGGCATGGCGCGGCAGCGTCCACTACGGCACGTAGTGGCAGGCACATAGCGGTATTCTAAGGAGAGAGAAGCACTGTTGCCACGATTAACGGGCCAGGCAGTGTATATGTGTGAGGTACATTTGTACACAGGAGGTCTCTGTGTAGCAAGGAGCTCATAGTACAGAGTTACTCAAAAGTTTCGTTCGTGCGTAATACAGTTTGTGATCAGTTGTACTAAGTCCTGAAGCAAAAAATTTGAATACGACTGTCACCATTGAAATACCTTAAGTAGTAGTGGCTTCAGCGCGGGTTTTAACGTCCACACGTCCAAAAATCACATACACTTCATTGTTGCTGTCTCGGAACTAACTATTTCTTATTCAGTAGACGCTGCAAAGCCCGTTTAGAAGGGACAGAGTGACCAGAAATCACTCTATATCAAGCTACACACCACATGCTCATCTGGGCCGCTAGGCCCGCCGGGTTTTTTCCGGTTGTAAAGTACCTATTGGAAACTTTTTAGCAAGAGGGTAGAGTTATAAATCTGTACCCTCTTACCTCTTTCCTTTGCGATAATAAATCATATTATTAACCCTTTCACTCACGAATTTTTATTTTTACAGCCATACAATTGATAATGTATATTCCAGCTCTTCGATGCTTTAAATTTTAATTTTTTTTAATAAACATTTTTTTTTTGCATAAATTTAATTTTTTTAGTTTATTTATAAATTTAATTTTTAATTTGTATGGCGATATATGCCTTATACGTTCGTTCCCTACTGAAAAAGTGCACGTGTAAAAGCACATGTAAAGGCACATGTAAAAGCACATGTAAAAGCACATGTAAAAGCACACGTAAAAGCACATGTAAAAGCACATGTAAAAGCACATGTAAAAGCACGTGTAAAATCGTATGTAAAAATCGAAAACTTTCACATGTGCTTTTACATGTGATTTTACACGTGATTTTACATGTGCTTTTACACGTGATTTTACACGTGATTTTACATGTGCTTTTACACGTGATTTTATATGTGATTTTACACGTATTCTGATACTCTATATTGTAAACACTTTACTGTGTTTTAAATATTATTTAAATAATAACTTTAATACCTCACATATTGTGATTTATACATGTCAAAGATTACCTAATTTAACATCCCCGTCTGTTACAATTTATTGAGAACGAATAAAAGGAATATATTTCAATCATTTTTTAATCTATTGAAATATGATTTTAATCATTTTAAATTGCATCTTTTAACGTTTTAATCGTATCCAATAAATTCTAATCAGAGATGTTTAACGGGGATACGAAATGATATGAAAACATTTCTTATTAAACATGGTCACCTTATTTTATTACAATTTTATTTACAAACATTGTACTTAATGGGAATAATAATCATTCAATACATCATATCTTATTAAATAGTTATATATATATATTTTTGTATTTCTATTTATTCACACCATTCTGACTTTAGTACAGTTTACAAAACACATAGATGTCTTTATAAGTTATATCGCCGTCGCTGTGCTCTCCCAACTGCAGGTTGTCTATACTTACTTGCTTTCGCTGCCGCCTCTTCTTTGATCACGTCTCTCGCTAATTTTTCAAATTCCCTACTATAGTCGCATCCTTCTGTTACGACATCCCCCTTTAACAGTTCTGTCATTGCGCTTCTAACATCGCTCGTTTCGCTTATGTTATATATACATATATAAATTGAACAAAGCAATTCTGAACGTTATTACTATTTTCATAACTTTCATACAATAAAAAAATCCATTCCTTCTTATTCCATGAAAAACAACTTATTAACTATTATCTTACTCATATTACAGTCAATTATCACAATAGAATTTCTGGCAGCTTTTCTTTTTTTACAATTTATTCATTATCCACATAATAGTGATTCAAGGAAATAGAAGGAATGTTTAAATCTGAAGGGAGAGATTGATACGATTTGAATTAATAGAACTAGTGTGAGGAAGGAGACGGTCAGACGTAGGAAACGTAATTGATCTTAGAACGGCACGAATTAATAAAACGAAAATGGACTGTATTTTTAAATTGACAAAATGATATTATACATACACTCTATGAAAAATCGGGTAAATGCTGCGAAGGGTTGCTGCGAGAGACAAGCGGATAGAGATTTCGACTGAACCGTGGTAAAGCAAGGAAGCGACTGATCGTGTCGAGGGCAAAAAGGTCTGTTCCTCTCCTTGAACTTGGGGGAGGAAAAAGGAAAGTACAGCGAAAGAGAGAGAGAGTGGACGCGCTCGATCCAGGAATTTTTCGTAACGCTGAGGGGCTGTAGGTGACCCTCCACAGGTCACCTTGGGGTAGCAGAGTCAGAGGCTGGTTTACAGTGCTGTTTTGAAAGTTGACGGCTCCAACTTTCGAGGAAACCTCGCAATACAATAATTCGCCGACGGTTTGTCGAAGGCCGGCCGACCGGCGCCGTAGGGACGGAATGCTCGCGGTAGAACCATCGAAGTTTCACGAAACAAAATCAAATCGAATAATTTACCTAAAAATAGCAGGAAATGTCGCACTTTAATTGATACTGCTATATTTCGAATGTTGAGTCAGCTTTGCAAAGGGGAGAAATGACGGATTCTTACCGCTCAGTGTAGTAGGGGAAGGTGGGGCAAGATGGGGCCATGGGGTACCCGTTATTATTTATGTTAATAGTGGTGCCATCTTTCGAACTACCTCAAAAATGGCTTCGGAATACGCCTATTAGTGTTTGCTGTAAGTCTGGCGACGCTAGCGCCAGTTATTCTCATGTTGTCATAGAATATATATGTCGTGCTATATGTCCTAAGAGATTGCTATTTTATTCGAAGCTGATTTCAGTGCAGTTATCGTAAGTACAGTGCCATTTTAATATAAACTGCATGCCTTTGCTTAATATTTGCTTCTTTATGATTAATATCATGTATAGTTAATATAATTTTGTTTAAAGTGTAAGCAATTTGAACACATTTAATCTCAAAATGTCATGTAGGGGTAAGATGGGGACATATATACGGGGCAAGATGGGGGCGTCTATGGAAGGTCGACTTTTTGGTCTTTCTACTTCTGACTTGAAAAAGTTAGCATATCAGTTGGTGATTCGAAAAAACAAAGAACACCCTTTTAACTTCGATAAAACTGAAGCTGGAAAAGAATGGTTGTGGTTGATTTTTAAAAGAAATTCAAGTTCATCACATTTAGAAAGCCTGAGTGAATATCGGAAGCTCCAGCACATTACTCCTGTGCTGGAGAAGAGGAGAAAAATACAGATGTGGCGCACGTTTGCGTATTCCGTAATTAGTTCCATACGTATATATGGTACCCCATCTTTTAGACTTTTAGATGTTTTCATTATAATTCGTTTTAATGTTCATAATCACTTTTAGTCGCTCTTCTGTATATCGAATATAGTCAACAACTTATTGAACAATACGAAGTGCAATTGTTCATTCAATTTCCTGGGAAAATTAATTTTCTAGAAGCAACTGAACTTTAAGTACCCCATCTTACCCCACCTTCCCCTACCTACAGTAGATGGGCTGAGAAAATCGACTTTGTTGTCACTTTTACTTTACAAGAGAGTGTCCGATTTCAAATTTTCTTTTTTTAAAATACTCAGAAAAATATGTAGAACAAATGTTATATAAAGCCAAAGTGTGCTTTTTAATTTTTAATAAAAATTAATTTCTTTAACGGCTTTTTCAAATATCTCGAAAACTATTGAGAAGTTATCGAGACATGCTCGATAAAAAAAGAAGAGAGCTCTATTAATTTTGATTCTCCAGAGCTCTGACTCAGATAAAATTATAATCATGATTCAATCTCACGCGTGGAAAGCAAGGCTACAATAGCCGTTCCTCGGAGCACCGTTCGACGCGAATGCTGCGACCCAGAGAAATTGAGCATCATCGAGTTCTTAATCTAGAACGAATCATCGAGCGTCAACGTCGCGGTGGAAATTCTACTATCCGGCGATTGCATTGCGATATATCGTTTCCGTAAGATCTCTTGAAGGTCGTTGCAAGAGCTATTTTCGCGTTTGGCTCGCGAAGGTCTCTCGCCCGGCGATCTGAAAAACACGTTTAAAAGCCCACTGTGAACAAAATCAATCCTTCGCAGCCACGACATTCTGACAATGCGAAACTCCTCTTGGTTCCTGGCGAATTAAAAGTTTACCGCGATAAAATTGTTTAATCATACCTTGCGACGAGTTTCAATTTGACTTTGTCGATGTCTTTCAGTATATCGCCCATTAATTTCTGGGAGATCATTGGCGGTTTATGCCGATCGACGAACTTGTAGTCTTGTAAATTAGCTCTCCTTGCGATGTGAGGAGTCGTCGGAGGTGGCAGAGGTGGAGGCATATAATAATAACTAATTAAAAGTTTTAACATTACGATCAAAACGATTACTTACAGTAATTAGCATTGATCCCAAAGCAAGAAATCTTAAAGTTGGCAATAATTTCGTTGCTGGCTGAATTGCTGCTTTTCTTTGCGACCTCGGTGCAATGCGATGTCGTATTTGTCCCAATAATCTCTGGCCGGTTTTGTTTTTCCAAACGAAATCGAGTGAAGAATTCTACATCATTGTAAGTATTCTTCGAAATAGTCAACTCTGGAATAGTTTTGTATTAGATATTGATTATAAATTAATAGGTATAGGTATCTTTTATTTACTTACCGGGCACGTATTTTCTTCGGATTTCTCATTCTTGGTAATACGTCATTATCTTCATCAAATGATGATTCAAAAACTGGTTTATCAAATAACTCCATTTCAAAATTAATATCAATTTACCACAACGATCAGGTTATGACTATGTCACGGAAGAATATAGACACAAACAAAAAGTTAGGTTATACAGAGAATAGATAGTTTATCCCACGATGAAACTGCCGGATAAGTTATGTCTGCATTTATTCCAAAGTTTATGCTATTCCAGACTTATACCATACTTGTAAAACGCTTGCGTACTGGTTATTTTCAGTATAGCGCTATACCGCGTTTATACCGTGTTGGTAAAACCGGCCCTAAATATCACTTTTGGATCACTGCTCACCACCATTGAACCACTACTGGCCATCATTGAACCACTGCTTACCACTATAGGCGGCGAGCGAATTTGCTACCTGCGCCACCATCGGCGACTTTGTACAGTTTCCACGGGAATGAGTTGACTGCGACGTGCCAGCTGTCAATCCTGTTCCATCGCAACGAGCGACGGAATTAGGAGGGTTGATTCGTGCTTCTTGGTAGCATCGACCACAAATAATTCGCCGACTAGAATTAATCGCGTCGTAGGCGAAACGAATATTTCGATAAACATACCTAGGTCGTAAATGTCGCAGTTCCGAACTTTTCTCCGAAGGTAATTTTAGAGCGATTCGTAGCAAGCCGTCTCTCGCAGTGCCTGCTTCAATAGGTACACTGAAAAAAATTTTCAGGGAATTGAGCAATAATTCTGGCTGAACCAACCAGAATTTCTAGCCACCGTGGCCACAGCCAGAAGTTTTCTTAAGACAGCCAGCCGAGTATGGCTAAGCTAATATGTTTAAAGTAACAATATCGTGATGTTTGTGTCAAGCTGCGCTGTACTGTTGAGCCAGTTATTTATTCTGATTGATTTAGACGTGCAGTATGCCTACGTAAGCTGTACCGTATCGCTAAATTGCACGGAAATTCTGGTTCATCTAGACAAGCAGTATAGCTGTGTCAGCTATACCGTATTGCTAAATTGCGCGGGAATTTTGGTTCGTTTAGACAAGCAGTATAGCTGTGTCAGCTATACCGTATTGCTAAATTGAAAGTAGGATTTTGCAAAAAGGGGGCGCGCACGCCTATCCTGCCGCCTGCCAACCCGCCTACTGGGGTGTCGGTTTTTTTTCCAACCCTTCCGGGATTCGATTTTTTTTTTTTTTTTTTTTTTATAGAAGGGGAAATGCATTTACGCACCATCCCCAGGTTTGGCTAGAAATCCGGAGGTGTGTGGAGCTCGGGTGATCCCGCGACGAGAAAGTGCAATGTCGCGGGGCCCACACCGGGATTTGAACCTGCGTTCCTTAGATGAGATGCTTCGAGACTGGGAATGCTCGCATTCTACCAATTGCGCCACCGACTCTTCAAGTGGTCTTAGCTAAAACAGGCCTTTATATAATGCAACACTGAGATATCTCGGCAAAAATATTTAAATAAATATTTAATTTGCTATCGGGGTACCGACTCGACTTCTACCGGTATTTCGTATGCCTCGGGCACAGAACCGCACAGTTGCAGGGACCTCTTCGGCCGGGCTTGGTCGGTATTGGAGCCACTTCTACCGGTAAAAATTGCTCGAATACCGACCAAGCCCGGCCGAAGGGGTCCCTGCAACTGTGTGGAACTGCGCGAGGCATCCAGTATAGTCCACCCAGCCATACCGTTCAGTCACACTACACATAAGTTTACAGTTGGTGTAAACATACGTTTTATAGTCCAGCTAACTATACCTATATACCTATATTACGTATAATCATATAGTTGGGGTAAGAATACGTCATCTGCTTAGGATAACCTTTCTAGTATATTAAGTAATCAGATGCCATATTGCTGCATCAAACATATCTGTTAGCAATACTTGGACTGCTAACATAGCAATGCTGTATCTCAAATACAACTAATAGAATTACTGTAATAAAAATATTTTTAGGGGGGAATGGCTAGAAAGTCTCAGCCAGAAATGTATTGCTGTTAAAACTAAAGATTTTTTTCAGTGTACCGTCACAAAAGCGATCCGAGCTGGATTAAGGGGAGGAATGTCGGATGCAGTCGATGGACAATTGGGGAATACCCCAATACCTGGTTTATCCAGGAAAGCCATACACTGTTCGCGATCGATGTAGAGATTAGATCTAGATTGGCGCGTTACTTAGGTTGCGATGATAGTGAGCGGTAAGAAATGACATAGAAGTCCCCTTGCGACGGAACACATATTAACACAAACTCAAGTCACTTGATACATTTTGTAAATTGGTCACAATGGCGAAGCGGTAGGTTTTTGCGAATTTAGGCTGTCAATGAGCCCGCAGCCATGCACCTTTCCCTGAAGGATTAATTACTGGACGAGTCGTAATGAACCGCTTTCCATAATACCCATTCTAATAAACACCGCTATCTATCTTCTTCTATCTTCCATATACACGTTTAAATAAAAATGTTATATTCGTTTCTTCAAGGTCTAACGTCGCGGTCTCACAGGGTCATAAACTGGGCGAGAGCACTACATACCTGTATTGTGCATGTGTCACGTCAATGTCGACACGTTGAGACCGCGTCGTAAGATCTCCGAAAGTTCTTTACCGATTGCTTTGAAATTTGGACATAACGTTGCATTCGAATACGCGCGTTTTTCATATATACCTACTCTTTATATACCTACTCCTTAAGGAGATAAATGAATAAAAATATCTCTTAAATTTCCGAAAGTTATTCACCGATTGCTTTGAAATTTTAATACAACGTTGCATTTGAATACGCACGTTTTTTTTTATATATCTACTATCTATATACCAACTCCCTTAAGGAAGTAAAATAAAGACGAGATTATTTCGTGATTCACGCGGACAAAGTCGCAAGGGGAAAGCTATTGACTACTTACTTCTAAAGTAACTGAATATGGATTAAGAGTTACTGATGTCTGGCGAATCACACGGTCTTCTATCACAGAAATTTGGGTTATACCACATTTGTGTGTGTGTGCGCTTACTCGCATTTAAAACATGTTTAGAAAAGACTAATTTTAGGCCATTTTTATACGAAGCATCATTATGATGCATAAATTTTACAGCCTGAAAGCTGAAATAAATTATAGTATCCATTGCCAGCAAGTTGACATTGACACATCAGGTCCTACGGTCACTTAACTACAAGGCCGGGTGTCCACCGGATCGGGCCGACCACAATTGGGCCGATCGCTGGGCACTTGGGTGTATATATATATATATATATATATATATATATATACAGATTGGGTATATATAGATATACAGATTGGGTATATATAGACATACTCAAGTGCTCAGCGATCGGCTCAGCGATTCTGGTCGGCCCGACCCGGTGGACACCCGACCTAAGTGACTGGTCAGTTCCCGTAATAAATGTTTCGGTTCGCCTAGGAGAGGCGCTGCTAAACAATATTCGCTCGCCGCCTATTGTGCCACTACTCAGGTTTTCAGTAGTGGTTGAAAATATTCTGTAGTGTGTTCTGTAGTGGTTTTCGACACGGGGGCGCGCGCTTACATGTTTTTATTTTATACAAACACGAACTATGCTATGATGTGTTCTTCTCTGTAAACATACATTTTCATTAAAATCATATTGTCATTATAATGCAGACATTTTGTTGAAAAGAAAAAATTCATTATATCCTGACCTTTTTTTCAGTACACAAATCCAGTGGATTATTTATAATAACAGTTTTCAGTACAATATGAATGACCATGTATTTAAGATAATTATTCTTTCTTTATTTTTTAAATATTACTGTCAATTGTGGAATTTTTTTGCCTCTGTTTTTTTATCGGCAAATTAATTTAATTTAAGCACATATTTGTATTATTCAGGCCTTTTAACAAACGACATATTTTCAAATTATGCACTGAAGTTCACGGGGATTGACAATGATACAGACTTCTGAGGATTTTAACTATTTGATAATTCTGAATTTTGAGGAATTCAAGAAATCCTGTCTGCGCATTCCATGCAATCGAAAAATTGTGAACTTTCTGAAAATAATAATTTATTATGAAATTGTAAATAATTGCAATTTAAAAATGAATGAGATTTTGTTAAAAGACTAACCTAATATTGCAGGCCCATTTACAACAAAATAAGGGATTTTTCTTATGGATTATAGTTATCTTCGCAAGATCATGTAATTTACTTTATTATTTTTAAAAATCTTTACTTTTGTTCCTGCAAAAATACTGTGAAACTAGCTGTCTATCTACCAGAGCATTAAATTTTGGAACTGACTGTACGACAAAGAAAGGTGGTCCCGGTATTTGCTCTCTCTGTCGGCACGCTCTCTTCGGCGGAGTGCCCATTCCAGTTGTACCATATGTCCGCGATCACTTAGCCCATAGCAAAATTGCGAGTTTTGTATGAGCACCTCTGTGGATTTCCTCGTCCAATAGAATCACCGGAGAAGTGTGAGTGCGCATGCGTAGTCATCCGCGAGTGCTGGCGTGTCAGCAAGTTCAGATCGGTTATTTCGATAACCAATCTGAACTTGCTGACACGCCACAATCGCGGATGACTACGCATGCGCATTCACGTTTCTCCGGTAATTCTATTGCTCATGCAAAACTCGCAATTTTCCTATGGTAGGTTTGATCGCGGACATATGGTACAGGGTCTCCACACGGTCTCCACGTACCATATGTCCACGATCAAAGAGCCCATAGCAAAATTGCGAGTTTTGCATGAGCACCTCTGTGGGTCTCCTCGTCCAATAGAATCACCGGAGAAGCGAAAATGCGCATGCGTAGTCATCCGCGAGTGCAGTTCGACTTCGATTTCGATTCTCGCATCTCGAAATCGAAGTCGAACTGCACTCGCGGATGACTACGCATGCGCATTCACGCTTCTCCGGTGATTCTATTGGACGAGGAGACCCACAGAGGTGCTCATGCAAAACTCGCAATTTTGCTATGGGCTCTTTGATCGCGGACATATGGTATGTTGTTGACATAGGAGGATATGGCATGGAGCGTTTTGTAGACTATAGGCTGTACGCTCCCAGGTAGCACACTGACGTTAGAATAACGTCTCAGACGTCATTTTTTGGTCAGTATAGGGTTTCAGACGTCAATTGTCGTAATATTAACGTCACAAGGACATCATATTTACGACGTACCTTGGACGTCAAAATTCAACGTCTTTTTGACGGAACTTTTCCATCATTTTTAATGACGAACGAGACTTAGAAAAATTTCGGTCTCCTGCATATAGGTATTCGCTATTTACATTAAGTGAAGCGCTCTCTTGTGACGAATTTTGAAACTGCTGTTGGTAGTATAGCCACAGCAGCGGAGAACGGGCGACTCCCTAAATGTTCGTGTTTTGATTTTATTAACACCTATGGAAAGTTAAAATTTCAAATAATTATTAAATAATTTGAATTACCATGGTTGGTAAAAAGTGTAACGTAAATTGTTGCGTATATGGGTGCCATACAAAGAAAGGAAGAGACAGGAATGTGAGCCGTTAAGAATGTAACCGTTGTTAACTTATAATAATCTTTAATTTTCACCTTCAGGTCATAGGGACAGTGCAAATATGTAAATAAACACACGAATTCTCAATTAAACGCATACAAAATTAAAAACTTTATGGCCGCGATTGTGTCTATACTTCCATTCGCCGCCATGATACTTACGAACGGTGGCGCCACCAACGGTAATGTAAATAGCGAATAGCGACTTGAAAATTTATTTGTGACTAAATGGACAAAAATTGTAATTTGTTCAATTATTAAATCAATAAATTATTTCATTTCGAGTCTCCAGAGCATGTTGAGCAAGTTATATATACTGTTTATTAAAAAGCACAGATTATTAAAGTAAATGAAAGACAATCAATTAATGTAGGATGAATAAATATTCATATAATTATTTATTAATTTATTTATATTTATTTATTATTTATATCTTGCATAAACGCAAATTGATACTAATATCAATTTGCGTCTATGCAAGAATATTTATCAAAAACAATCATAAATTTAGAAAAATGTTGAGAAAAGAATAATACAATTATAAAATCTTATTTATTCAAGCTCTTTCTTATTGACAGGAAAAGCAATGTACATTTATTCATCAAACTTCAGATGAACACCAATAGTAATAATATTCTTAACCACAAGAGCGTGCAGCAGATGAGGACTTGAGGACACCGACCGATCAACGAAGTTAAGCAGCGAAAAGTGCGGACACTTGTTGGATGGGTGACCGCTCACGATGAAAAGATATACGTCAGACCTAACCTTTTAGAACCGTTATTTTTTACGTTATCACAACGTCCGGTAGAACGTCATTATGACGTGATTTTTCTGACGTCGTGTGGATGTGCAATTAAGCCGTCTTTGCGACGTTAAAATGACGTCATATTTTTCGTCATCTGACGTCAGAACTGATCTTCAAAAAACGTCATTTCGACGTTGATGTGCTACCTGGGCTATTGGTCGGAGACGCAAGAACGACGAACGATTGGCTCTGTCTGTCGCCGGCAGACGTCAATCGTCACGAGAGAAGTTCCCTACGGCGTAAAACCTAGCAGATGAGAAAGTATGGCGGGTGATGGGTACGCGTCTTTACAAAGTGGAATTTGTCGGAGTAACTGTATTTTTGGGAAATAAAACGTGGTTTTCAAAGTTAATAAAATATTTCCATTCGTGAATCGATTTCCCTCATGTTTATTTCGATCCTCGGACGCGCTTGTTAATAAAAAGTAAAAATTCAGTTAAATCGAAGTAATCAAGGAGAAGGGTGATAACGGGTCTTTACACGTACCCGTGTTGCGTGCCGGGCTGGTCTTCTTTGTCCAATTCCAGGGGGCAGGTCCGTGCCCGTGGAGTGCTAACCCACTCTGCTTGAAAGGAGGCGGATCAGGAACTGGAGAGTTTTATTTAGGTAGAAAGAAAACTATTCTTTCTTGAAATGAGGTGATCACCAATCGAATATATTTTGGCACATTTTCGAATATAAAGTCGCGTTATAAATCTTTATCTGAGTGCCCCGCGAGCGGCAAAGGGCACCCTTTTAAATCCTAAGTCCCCGCCTTTCGGCAACGGTGGGGAACCAATCTAATACTCGGCTCTAGGCGAAGTCAAGAACTCCACTCCCACTTTCTCCCTCTACGCACGATGATGTAATCCACGCACCACGCGTCCACGTGCGAAGAAAGAACGCGTCGACCCCCATGGATCTACCGCGCTCGGTCTTACGCAATCGATGACGGAAACTTATCCGCGCACACCTACGTGACTCGAAGAAAGGGGACCTATTCTCGCTAGCTAAACTATGGCCTATCGGTTCGTGAAAGGAAATACCATATTTATAAACGGAGATCGCAGTGGCTTGCGGCTTAGATCCCCTGTCTATCATTCAATAAAGGCGTTTATAATCTCGCGAATAGAAACCACTGTGACCCGCGACTTATTTAGCTTATCACGCAGTCCCCGACGTTCTCGTTCTTTCTCTCTACTACGTTTCATCTATACCTTACTTCCTAATGAACAATGATGATTAAACGTTAATACAAAGCGTTTAAATGCGCCGCCACAGATCTAGTAATTTCCGGAAATAGGGATTTTAAGTTAAGTCTGACTACAGACGCGACACCTTCCACCTTATGTGAAAAAATGTTTGAAAAACATTTTTTTCTTAAAATTATTCTTATAAGTAATTTTAAGACTTTAATATGATGACGAATCTTAATGTAATGTCAAATCTTAAAATAATTTCAAATGTTAATATAATTTCAAAACCTTAAGATAATTTTAAAACCTTAAGATATTTTCAAAACCTTAATATAATTTCAAAACCGTAATATACTTTCAAACCCTTAATGTACTTTCAAAACCTTAATGTAATTTGAAAATCTTAATATAATTTTTCAAGTGTGTTTAATATAATTTCAAAAATATAAAGGTTATTATTTTAAGTTAGTCCGAGTATTTTCACCGATGTTATCTAGTCTGATGAGAGCTAGTCTTAACTTATTTGCATGAACAATTTTTTCTTGGTGCTATTTAGTGTAATCTCGACAATCTCATGCGATCCAATCCAATTATAATCAAACTGTGACGTTTACGTTGATGAAATGCAGTGGAAGTGAATCTTTGAAGTTTAAAAATTTTTGCAAAACTTTAAGAATTGACTAGCGAAGAAGATGCTTCCCTGTGTGTGATCGGTATGATAGCACGAGGCAAACCAAAACAGATGATAAATTGCTCGGCTAATACGTGAGTAACTGCAACTGAGTTCATGTAAAAAGAGAAATAGAGTGTCAAAATATTTTGAGATTATCCTAGATAATTAGAAGATAATGATTTTCCTTTTCGAGTGGCAGAGTTAGAAGATAACGATTTCCTTTTCAAGTAGCAGAGTTAGAAGATAACGATTTCCTTTTTCGAGTAGCAGAGTTAGAAGATAACGATTTCCTTTTCGAGTAGCAGAGTTAGAAGATAACGATTTCCTTTTCGAGTAGCAGAGTTAGAAGATAACGATTTCCTTTTCGAGTAGCAGTGATACGCATAGGTTACCTGGTATCATGGGAGAGGATTGTTATGAAATATTCAGAATTGTTGGAGTTTTTCCTCGGAAGATTTCCTACGTCAACCCATTTGAATGAGTATAACTCAGTCGTTTGCAGTGATATCAAAACTTTCACCTTGGTTGTCCATTAGTAATCTTAAAAATTACAAGGACTTTGAAAGATAATTTAGAAAGGTGTCGAGAGGTTTTACGAAGAGTCAAGTAAAATATTAGGTATTCTCTGTCCTCAAGTAGCACTAGGCCAATTTCAGAGGAAATATTCAAATCTAAACGGGATAAAGTTGATGAGATTATCCCTACGCAGATACAAGTGATCCTTGGAGTGGAAAATAGTGGGAAACGGTTTTGGATTATCTGTCGATTTGTCTGGATTTACATTATAGGTACTGAATTCAATTTTTCTACGTTTTATCGAGGTCATCTTTAAATTGTCTCCCTCGTCGGTAGCAACCGAGGCACCCAACAGGGTTAGGCTCTTCGCGTAGGAAGAGTTGGTAACCGGAGGGTGCTCCGTACATGTGCCACATTCTAAGGTATTTCCCTCGTCGGCGGCGGCACCCAACAGGGTTAGGCTCTTCGCGTAAGAAGAGTTGGTAACCGGAGGGTGTCTTCTCTGGTGTGCCGCGTTGTCCCTCGTTGGCGGCAGCTGGAGCGAACCCATCTGGGCCGGAGATCGCTTACAGGATCTGTCAGACCGGGTTACCAGGAAAGTAAGCTCAGCGCCACTCTTCACTCCCCCGGAAGAGACCTCCAACAGGTCGGCAACCGAGTGGAGCCCTAACTTAATTGGTAAGCCGTCTTCGTCAGTGGTAAAATATTCGATTTCACAATCCGAATTAGTCATGTCAGGAACGTCAGATTCTACTTTACTTGTTTGTAAACAATTGACCTCTTTTTCGTCGAATACCAAGCTCCCGCTCGTCAGGAACAAGGAGCCTATTAATCTTTCGTAATGATGAAAAGTTCTGTCAGCATCAGATACCAAATCCACGTTGAAACAAGGGAGCGGTGATTCGTCTGTACAGTCGAACACCTCTTCAAAGTTCCTGGGATATGCGGCGTCCTCATTTACCTTTTCCGTCAAGAAGCTGGAAGATTCGGGTATGTGGGAGTCGTTAAGGTCGATAGGATTACGGGATAAAGCGTCGGCGTTAGAGTTGATTTTCCCAGGTTTGTAGACGATAGTATAATCGTATTCGTTAAGACGAATTCGCCAGCGCATTAATTTCGAGGTGGGGTCTTTTGCATTATGCAACCAGACCAAGGGACGATGATCAGTGACGAGAGTAAATTGATGACCGTATAAATATGGTCGAAAATGTTCGATTGCAAAAATGATCGCTAATAATTCCTTTTCAATTGTGCTATAATTTATTTCCGAATCCCTCAATGTCCTAGATGCATACGCGATTGGAAGATCCTTCCCGATACTACCCTGACTCAGGACTGCTCCGAGTGCGTAATTCGAAGCATCAGTCGTCACAACGAAAGGTTCGGAGAATTTGGGAAATTGAAGAAGCGGTTCGGAGCACAAAATTTTACGAAGAGTTTCAAAAGCATCCTGAGTGAATGAGGTCCAGATAAAGGGGTTATCCTTTTTTAATAAACGAGTAAGTGGCTTGGCTATTTTTGCCATATCTCTGATGAAGCGTCTATAATACCCTACGAGACTAAGGAACTGCTTAATACTTTTCTTCGTTCTGGGAACCGGAAAACTTCGAATAGCCTTAATTTCGTTATAGTCGGGTTTCACACCCTCATTGGTGATCTCATGACCAAAATAAATCAATTCACGGCGTATAAAATGACATTTTTCAGCTTGGAGTGGTAAATCGGCGTTTGCAACCGTACAAGGAGAGTTTTCAATTTTTGAGAATGTTCTCCGGAAGAGAGAGAAAAAGGGATAGACGACGATGTCGTACATATAGACGAACAGCTCAACACCCTGAAGACCCGATAATACCACATCCATCATCCGTCGAAACGAAGCCGGGGCGTTCTTCAATTCGAAGGGTATTTTATTAAGGGTAAAAAAAATGCAAATAGTAGAAATGAAGCTATATGTTTAGATTTCAAAATTATCCTTTGTGAAATTTATATTTTCCAGATTATCCCGACGCTATATCTGGTGGATCCGACTCGTGTAATCCTAATCGTGTTCCGCGAGATTTGTCCCGACGGAGTGTCCCTCGCGTTTAAATAATTTTTATCTTGGTCGCGCTCACGCCTAAAATCGTAATTACGCCCCCCCCATCCGCGTCGGAAATCGAATTTACGCTTTCAATCACGATTTTGTTTGTATGGGTATGGATTATCCCGTCGCGGACGTCGATTTGCATTAGAATTAGGAAAATTATTTGTATTATAAACCGTACTTTGAATCGAGTTTGATTTTGGTGTTCCCTGAAGATGACGCGAACGTTCTATAATCTCTAATTCAACCCTCACAGCAAGATCAATGGCATTTTCTAGGGACGTCGGTTTCTCCTTTGATAGTAAAGTATTCATTATAGTATTACTTAGACCGCGCGCGAAGCAAGTGAAAGCCGCGTCTTTTAGTAGCGTTTCAGGTTCGCTCGATGGATGTGATAGTATTGGAGGGCTATTTTGAGCCACCGGAGAGATTTGCAACGAAGCGAATTGAGGAGTTTCTGTTTCCGCGATTTGGAAAGGACCGCCCGCAAGATATGTCGGATGTAACATCTTAATAAAAAATATTTTTCTAAAGACTTATCGGTATGACGCCCTCGCTGGGGATCTCCGGGTTGCCGTCCTCGCTGTGGATCTCCGGGTTGTCGCCTCGCTGTGGATCTCCGGGTTGTCGTCCTCGCTGTGGATCTCCGGGTTGTCGCCTCGCTGTGGATCTTCGGGTTGTCGCCTCGCTGTGAATGTCCGGGTCGCCTCGCTGTGGATGTCCGGGTCGCCTCGCTGTAGATGTCCAGGTCGCCTCGCTGTGGATGTCCGGGTCGCCTCGCTGTAGATGTCCGGGTCGTCTCGCCGTGGATCTCCGGTTCCGTACTTTGATTCGCGGTGGATAATTTTTTTCAGTGTCTCTTTACGCGGGTGGTCTTAAGTGGAATTGTAACATGCGTGGTCACTAAAGCCACCTCCTCTGGCATTTGCCCTACGGTTCCCGGGGAAAACCACGCACAAAGAACCCGGGACAGAGGAGTGCGTATTAAAGTTTGCTTTTAATTAAGTCTTCCGCACTTTCGAGCCGGCACTGTCACTTTCCGAAATTGTCAAATTGTCCGTTTTTGAAGTATCCCACCGCTGTCACCAAATTTGTTGCGTGCCGGGCTGGTCTTCTTTGTCCAATTCCAGGGGGCAGGTCCGTGCCCGTGGAGTGCTAACCCACTCTGCTTGAAAGGAGGCGGATCAGGAACTGGAGAGTTTTATTTAGGTAGAAAGAAAACTATTCTTTCTTGAAATGAGGTGATCACCAATCGAATATATTTTGGCACATTTTCGAATATAAAGTCGCGTTATAAATCTTTATCTGAGTGCCCCGCGAGCGGCAAAGGGCACCCTTTTAAATCCTAAGTCCCCGCCTTTCGGCAACGGTGGGGAACCAATCTAATACTCGGCTCTAGGCGAAGTCAAGAACTCCACTCCCACTTTCTCCCTCTACGCACGATGATGTAATCCACGCACCACGCGTCCACGTGCGAAGAAAGAACGCGTCGACCCCCATGGATCTACCGCGCTCGGTCTTACGCAATCGATGACGGAAACTTATCCGCGCACACCTACGTGACTCGAAGAAAGGGGACCTATTCTCGCTAGCTAAACTATGGCCTATCGGTTCGTGAAAGGAAATACCATATTTATAAACGGAGATCGCAGTGGCTTGCGGCTTAGATCCCCTGTCTATCATTCAATGAAGGCGTTTATAATCTCGCGAATAGAAACCACTGTGACCCGCGACTTATTTAGCTTATCACGCAGTCCCCGACGTTCTCGTTCTTTCTCTCTACTACGTTTCATCTATACCTTACTTCCTAATGAACAATGATGATTAAACGTTAATACAAAGCGTTTAAATGCGCCGCCACAGATCTAGTAATTTCCGGAAATAGGGATTTTAAGTTAAGTCTGACTACAGACGCGACACCCGTCACCCGCCATACTTTCTCGTCTGCTAGGTTTTTCCGCCCTAGGGAACTTCTCTCGCGACGATTAACGTCTGCCGGCGACAGACAGAGCCAATCGTTCGTTGTCCTTGCGTCTCCGACCAATAGCGTACAGCCTACAGTCTACAAAACGCTACGTGCCATATCGTCCTATGTCAACACATACGTGGAGACCCTGTAGTATAGAGTTCAGTGATCAACCCATACGTATACGAAACCGAAAGCGATGAAACGTCAGACTTTCTAACCTCAAAAAACTGGGATAAAATCAAAGAACTTAGTTATAAGGCTCGTATTCACGTGGCATTAAAATGCGACTTTTAGTGCCGCGGCATTAAATGTCATAACAATTGTCATAACAATTGTCATCGTGAAAACTGAAAGTTTAATGTGACTTTAATGTCGTGACTTTATGTCATGGTATCAAAACCTGTTTGATTTTAATGTCGCAGTGTCATGACGGTGCAAAGTCACGACATTTAATGCCACGTGAAAACGAGCCTATAGGCTAGGCAAGTACCATATGTCCGCGATCAAAGAGCCCATAGCAAAATTGCGAGTTTTGCATGAGCACCTCTGTGGGTCTCCTCGTCCAATAGAGTCACCGGAGAAGCGTGAATGCGCATGCGTAGTCATCCGCGAGTGCAGTTCGACTTCGATTTCGAGATGCGAGAATCGAAATCGAAGTCGAACTGCACTCGCGGATGACTACGCATGCGCATTCACGCTTCTCCGGTGATTCTATTGGACGAGGAGACCCACAGAGGTGCTCATGCAAAACTCGCAATTTTGCTATGGGCTCTTTGATCGCGGACATATGGTATCTCGAATCACTAATGCGCGCGCAACCTCGTGGACATTCCACAAAACTCTAGAGTGAAGAGTGAGCAGATATTTGTACGATCACCGGTCTGTTGACAGTTGAACCAGCTTAGTTTTGAGAGTTTTAAATTAATATAAATTAATTATGAGTCTCATAATTACTAACGGGTTTCAGGCAATGGATTTACCTCCAAAGTTTTTCAGGTTTTACGAGATTTTTATTGAGTTACTAAATTATATACATATAGATAAAATACATAATGTATGTCGCCTGTGTACTGGCAAATAATAAAGAACCTCTACTCCGAACTGAGAATCAAAGTAGGGAATAATATCCAAAAATATTATCAATTAGGTTGGCTGGTGGTCGAAAAAGTAAACTTAGGCGCCACAGAGCTAAACACCCTTATTTACCACCTGATTTGAACTATATCAATATGGCAGGAGTCAATGCTTACTTTATAAAGTATAGTAGGTATTGCAGGAGTCAAAAACGAAAATATAACCTTAATTTATGAATCTGTATGTAGTGAAGTGAATTGAAATAACAAATTTAATATAAAACGGTGGCTGTGGAGCCTCCGCAGCCGCTTCCCACCAGCGATAGCGGACGACCCGGCCGACCCACGACGAGCGACGGTGTCGTCACCACCAGACGACGGAAACAGGTCCTTCTCCCGCGCGAAGAGGACCTGCCGCCTCAATTGGAGATCCGCTGAATTCCTTTAATTGTTTCACGTTCATAATTTTTTTACCAGTCACATCATATACAGTCAAATCTGCAACAGTGCAGCATTAATAATATATTATAACCGTTTTAATTTGCCCGCGGGTGTTTGGCTCGGTGGCGCCATCAGCTTCAGTTTTGCCCAGCCAACCATTATGTTCTTCGTTCTTTTTCCTACGGACGATTTGGGCATGTATAAAAGTATAGTTCCGGATTATTTTTTTCATTATTAAAGCAGTTCACCACAACAATTACGATTCAATCGTTTTTTCATAGCTTTTACTAACTGTTTCACAGGCGTCTGTTTCCATTCAGACGAATTGCAGTGCAGTCACCCTAGAGTTACGAATTCCGACCACCTCGTGGCGCCACT
Organism: Xiphydria camelus; assembly: GCA_963678675.1. Taxonomy (NCBI): domain Eukaryota; kingdom Metazoa; phylum Arthropoda; class Insecta; order Hymenoptera; family Xiphydriidae; genus Xiphydria; species Xiphydria camelus. The sequence goes on from OY783191.1 coordinate 20,811,108, forward strand.
AAAGTTACTTGTATGGAGCCTGCGCGCACGCGTGGAAACAGAGATGCCAATTGGCCGGAACGTCTACTCGATTGCGCGGGATCCCACAAATCAGCGATGTAACGCGAAAGAAGAATTGTTCGCGGTTACACGTTGTTGTTGCCGATAAATTATTTCTTTATTTTACACTGTACATTCGACCACTCGAGGTTACTTCGGAGCATTTACACTGGACGACGGACTGCAGGCAGATGAGAGCGAAAGGCTCTTCTCAACTCGCTACGTGCGAGCGTCTCGTCTCGTCCCGGCACGCTGTCCACTGGCTACGAGAGATGGCGCTACTGCTCCGCTATACTTGCCTAGCCTATTGGACAGTGATCTTATTTTTTGGAAATACTCAATCCAGGGGGCCTATTACGTACCTCAGATTGGGTTAAAATGTGAAAAGTGAGCAGTTCACGAGATTACGTATGATTTCACTGGGTGAAAATGTGAAATTAGTCGCGTGAGCTAGTTCGACAAGAATTTTAGAGTGAAGAAATATGAGCGAGATAGCTAGATAATAGAAACAGATGAAAATATGTCTTCGAAATAGACCTCGAACATCCCGAAATAATACATAATGACATTGAACCCGGCATCGATGTTCGTAAACGAATTATAAGAACTTATTTTGCAAATTAAGGAATCCCGTGTCGAAAACCACTACAGAACACTACAGAATATTTTCAACCACTACTGAAAACCTGAGTAGTGGCACAATAGTGGTGAGCAGTGGTTCAATGATGGTCAGTAGTGGTTCAATGGTGGTGAGCAGTGATCCAAAAAGTGATATTTAGGGCCGGTTTTACCAACACGGTATAAACGCGGTATAGCGCTATACTGAGAATAACCAGTACGCAAGCGTTTTACAAGTATGATATAAGTCTGGAATAGGATAAACTTTGGAATAAATGCAGACATAACTTATCCGGCAGTTTCATCGTGGGATAAGCTAGCTATATCCTCAGTATAACCTAACTTTTTGTTTGCGTCTTTATTCTTCCGTGACAGAATCAGAACCGTGACAGAATCATAATAATTGTTATTAGTTGGGAAATGGAGTTGATTGATGTGCCAGTTTTCGAATCATCATCTGATGATGAAATTGACGTCTTACGAAGAATGAGAAATCCTAGGAAAATACGTGCCCGGTAAGTAAATAAAGGATACCTATACCTACTAATTTATAACCAAATCTAATACAAAACTATTCCAGAGTTGACTATTTCGAAGAATACAATGATGTAGAATTCTTCACTTGATTTCGTCTGGAAAAACAAACCTGTCAGAGATTATTGGGACAAATACGACATCGCATTGCACCGAGGTCGCAAAGAAATGCAGCAATTCAGCCAGCAACGAAATTATTGCCAACTTTAAGATTTCTTGCTTTGGGATCAATGCTAATTACTGTAAGTAATCGTTTTGATCGTAATGTTAAAACTTTTAATTAGTTATTATTATATGCCGCCACCTCTGCCATCTCCGACGACTCCTCACATCGCGAGGAGAGCTAGTTTACAAGACTACAAGTTCGTCGATCGGCATAAACCGCCACTGATCTCCTAGAAATTAATGGGCGATATACTGAAAGACATCGACAAAGTCAAATTGAAACTCGTCGCAAGGTATGATTAAACAATTTTATCGCGGTAAACTTTTAATTCGCCAGGAACAAGAAGGAGTTTCGCATTGTCAGAATGTCGTGGCTGCGAAGGATTGATTTTGTTCACAGTGGGCTTTTAAACGTGTTTTTCAGATCGCCGGGTGAGAGACCTTTGCGAGCCAAACGCGAAAATAGCCCTTGTAACGACGTTCAAGAGATCTTACGGAAACGATATATCGTAATGCAATCACCGGACAGTAGAAATTCCACCGCGACGTTGACGCTCGATGATTCGTTCTAGATTAAGAACTCGATGATGCTCAATTCCTCTGGGTCGCAGCATTCCCGTCGGACGGTGCTCCGAGGAACGGCTATTGTAGCCTTGCTTTCCACGCGTGAGATTGAATCATGATTATAATTTTACCTGAGTCAGAGCTCTGGAGAATCAAAATTAATAGATCTCTCTTCTTTTTTTATAAGTGAGTCTTTCTCTGCTAGGTAATTTCGCGCGACACATTTTAGATTATAGTTCTTTTTTAATAGGAGGATAGAAGCTCATAGAAACGTCGGAAAAATTTTGTTCTCCCTTCGCTCTTTTACTAGAAAATGCAAGTTTAAATTTAAAATTTAAGCACGCGGGTCTACAATCGCGAGAATCTCAACGGTATCCAATAATATCAACCAAAGAAGTCATCTACCATTGCATTGTCTTCTATAAGTAACATTTTAATTTATCTAGGTAGGTATTATACCTTTCTTCAATTCGCGTGATTGCAGAGTTTTCGGGAGCAGAAGTGATAATCCATCGTATAATTTAAACTTTGTACCCTTTTTGTATGATTCAGTAAAAAAAATAGTATAACCATTACATGTGCACTACTTACCACTTCTTACCACTACGTACCACTGCACATGCCACTATCCACCACTGTATACCACTACTGACCACTATTGTAGAAACCACTACTGACCACTGTAGTGTTCAGTCGGCTGTAGTGATTTTCGACAAGGGATGTCTGCATTTATTCCAAAGTTTATGCTATTCCAGACTTATACCATAATTCCAAAACACTTGCGTACTGGTTATATATATAGTGCTATACCGCGTTTATACCGTGTTGGTAAAACCGGCCCTAAATATCACTTTTGGATCACTACTCACCACCATTGAACCACTACTGACCATCATTGAACCACTGCTCACCACTATAGTACCACTACTCAGGTTTTCAGTAGTGGTTGAAAATATTCTGTAGTGTTCTGTAGTGGTTTTCGACACAGGTTCCCCAACAGCACGCAATATTGCCGCAAGATTGCATTGCAAGACTGCAACATTGCAGGTAAGATTGCCGCACACAACGTTGCTATAATGCCTCTATGTCCGCGCCGTGCAATATTGCAGGCAATGTTGCAGCAATATTTCTTGAAATCTTCATGCAACAGTGCGGCATCATTTAAACAATGTTAAAGCAAGAATGCAGTGACATAGGAGACATGTTTATTTTATTTATTTTTGTATTATTGGCTCAGGGTTGAAAAACATTTCAAGAAAGGGTTATATTATTTATGTTCTTAATATGGTAAGAATTATATTCTAAAAAAAAATAATTATAATAAAAATTAAAAAGATGAATAAATTGAATTAACACAATAAACTCGGAAATTTAATATGTGATTCAGAAAAGCGCAATTATGATATCATTCTCTTCATTGTTTTGATTGACTCGAAGAACCCGTGCTTCTTTTCGGGTTCGCCGAACTTTGGTTTGTGCCAACCACTTCAATGCGCACATTCTCTTATTTGCGCATCGGTAGATGTGAGTCCACACATGAGATGTGCAACTTCTGAAAAGAAGAAAATGTTTTGATTATAATTTCTCTATAGTTACCATAAAAGTACCTATTCCTTAATAAAATTTCTGGTGAATAATTTTAATTGATCTCAATTAAAATTACCAAAAATATATATGAGCACATGCATGAGCTGTCAAACATGACCAAAAACCAGTTTACACAATAGTGCGTGATAAATGTTCTTACATGTGATCAATTTTTCAGTCTCCAAGCCCTTGAATGATTTTTTCTTCATTCTTCCGTCGTAACTGAATAGCTCGGCGAGGGAGTCCGTCCATAATTTTTTTAATATCCTTGGAATCACTACATTTACCTCATTACCGCCGACTTTTCGTAAAGTACCAATCTGCAAAATAAAAAAATACATAACTATTTAAAATAATACTATAAAGTGGCAATTTTTTGCAAGCACATCAGTATCAATAGTAAAATGTATACAATTTATCGTGAAAATGAATTGGACAGTACATAGAGCAAAAAAGAACCTGTAGTGCAGAAACAAAAAATAAGAATTCTTATTCTTAAAAATAACAAGCTTAAAAACTTGCATACTATGATTATTTTGTCAATCAGTTCATTCATTTCTTACCTTCCAAGCTCGCATTTGAATTAAACCTAGTCACATATTTCCGACAAAATATTATAAATTAATGATTGAACAGTTACCATTTGGTTGATGAAATCTGTCCTCTTCAATTTTATTTCAAATTCATCCAGTTCTCCTTGGGATTTGAGATGTAACTCGATTTCCTCTCCTTCCATATTTTGGAACGTATTTTCGTTCCTCCCGATATTTTCTCTTCTAATTTCTTCACAGTCTTGCATATTATTGATTTTTTGGGATATCTCAGTTAGTTTACTGATCACAAATAATTGGAACGGATCTACAGTCGAAGAGGAAAGGAAAAAATTATTAGAAAAGGAAGAAAGAACAAAAATGTTGCAGTTTCTGATTGGAATTCTAAAAAATCTTACCATTATCTCTCCTTTGACCTGAGTTAGTATTGTAAATAGGTTGATCGTCGATTCCTTCAGGCAGTGGAGAAGGTTGAACATTTTCATACGTCGTTAAAGAATTTGAACTTTGAGGGTTATTTATATTATTGATTGAAGGTGTGAATGATGTTCGAATGGAATGTTGCTCATTTGAATTCAATTGTTTGAGACCTGAACCACTAGCTTGAGGGTTATTCTTATTTCTGAGTAAAGGTGTAGATGTCCGAATGGAATGTTGCTGATTTGAATTAAATTCATGGAGACCAGAAACAAATGGTGGTGACGCTAAATTCTTTGAAGAGTTGTTTGTGATTTTTCCTGTAATAAATTATTTTTATAATAATCAGTCCTATAATTATAATATCAATTATGAGAAGGAGCTAGATGATATTAACCTTCCTTTCTCTCGTTATTACGTAACCTATGCATTTTTCCCCCATCATTCTCATCATTGCTGGTTGAATCATCTGTGTTTGTCATCATCAGTTGTCATGGAGCTGTTCAAATTTTTATGAGCCCGAACGCGTCGTCTTTTCTTTGCTTTCTCTATATTTTTGGTGTCGTTTATAGATTTTGTATCGTTGATATGTGATGTATCTTCTGCCTGTACTAATTTGCCCATAGCTTTTACATAGCTGTCTATAAATATGATAAAATAGATAAAACTATAAATATGTCGATATATGGGTTTTACGCGTTTTAATTTAGTCCATTCTATAACATACCTACTGTCCCGAAGATTTTGCATACAGGGTAGTCAACCCAAGTACGTTCTTCAGGCCGAATTCTATTGATGATTGCACGATCGATCAGTAGCTTCGATTTTAAATGTCCTGGCCACCAACAAAATCGTCGATCTTCGTGAGGCCACGACGATGGAACAATACTCAAACCATCCTCGAATTCAACAATTACAAAATAGCCGTTTTCTGCCATTTTCGATAAAAATATTAACCCTCAAACTCGCTTGCACAAATTTATACAATTTACTTCAACGCAATGGCTGCCGTACGCAGGGCCCCCTTTCTCTAACTCACTCGCAAAGTTGCGTATACGCATCTTATGGCTCCTCTACACGTGGGCCAATGCGTTCGCCAATGCGTTGGCCAGCGTGCTTGCCAACACACTGGCAAGGACATTGGAAACTCCTCTACACGCTGGCCAATGCGTTCGCCAATGCGCTGGCCAACGCACTGGCAAGGACATGGAATTCAGTTTGTTTCGACGCAGGCCAATCTGAACAACAAAGTTATCAAGGCACTGCAACAATTTGAAGTCGCAAAATTAACAAATAAATAATATATTTGTCACTTTAATTGTTGACAAACCCTTAATCCTTATCGTACAAATATAAATAATTCTGTTACTAAATTCTTTTAACAGACCTATAAAGTAGTCCTATACTTTTGGCGGAGTTTACATAGATCGTATACATCTTTAACACATCAGTGTTAAATTGAGTATAGAAATTTTGCGTTCTAAAACACTGACTTGATCCTGCTACTACTGAAAATAGAATTATGTAGTCTCTCAGAAGTATTAAAATCAGTGCCATTTTAATATGGACATGAACACTTCTTTTAAATCGAACATACTGCTAGTGCAATGAAAATTAGCAGTGTTTTCAATGTCAAAATGAATATACAAATTTCGCCTCGGGTGCGACAGTTATTCACATACTAGGCCAATGCAGCCAACGTGTGGATGCGACACCAACGTCCGCCAGCTCCAAGGCCAAC